>CM024240.1:92317782-92394005 GCA_013421045.1 Propylea japonica
TTATCTTCATACTTTCAAGAGTTTTGTCCAATAAAAAACGAATGTATCTGTTGAATATAAAAAGGAGGAATACTGATTTATGGAACTTCAATATTCATATTCCTTTCCAAAAAATCTTACAAGAATTGCTTCCCTGGCATCAAAACGGATAATTCCATTTAATTACGACAACATGAAAAACATCATTAATTTAATATTATTTTTCAAATGTCTTGGGGTTCAATGGTTAAATCGCCAGGTCCCCAAACTTTAATAGTATTGTTGATGATGTCAGAATAATATTTTTTTTCGGATGAATACCAATTGAATTCAAAACTTTTCCTTGATTGTGATCTAGTTTTTTAACAACTTTTGCACTTATAAGATCCCAAATATAGAGTTGTCCAGAGACCGAACCAGATAGCACATAATCATCACTTGTTATGATGCCACTCTCAATAGTCATGTCGTCTGTCTTGTGCCCTGTGTATCTGAAATTGTACATAGAAATAATTTAGCATAATATGTTGAGGGGTCGGGCATCTTCGATTTATTATTTTCACTTTTTAAAACCCCTTACTGCCTACTGCCATATTTGGCACATGCGGAACAAATGTAATTTTCTAAGTTCCGGTCCGTTTTTTTAAGTCCGCACATCAAATTGTTCCATATTGATATTGAAACAGCAAAAACTGATTTTGTTCACGTGTCCCATATTTGGCACAATTAGAGGTAATGGTATTAATAAAACATAATTACTGCAGTTCATTTTTCGGTTTCATATGGATTGCAAACGGTTTTGTACGATAAAAAATGTTCAAATACCAGAAACTAATGATAGCAGCAACGAAAATCTATCCTCATATGAAGACCACCGTAAAAGGGACCACTCACTAAGAGGGAAGCGCGAAGACTTGAATGCGCGTTGTACGGGGTACAGTTAAAACAGTGTGTGTATGGCGTAAATTTGGAATGCGCAATTATCTCCGTCGTGTGGCGTGTGCATTCTTCACCGTACGTGGAAGAATGACCAGAAAGACCGTGTATGGGCAACAAGTCTGTGCACGTTTCATATTTTTAGCAATACAGTGTAGGGTTCCCTATTTATATGTACATTGAACATTTTTTACTAAATAACAACACACGCCACTGCCATTAACATCAGAGCTGGGTTTCACAAAAACCCCGATCACGTTGATTGATGGAGTGTCATTATTTCTGTGTAAATTTCAGTTCATTTTTGACGTAAACCATCGAACTTTTCTCAAAATCAATGATTTGATTGCCAATCAAGCTTTGTGAAACCCGCGGCAGATCTTTTTTCGACGTCATCTCACGCTTGTCGCACATCCAAAACCAACACGCAAAAGTGTATGTGTGTGGGAAATATGAATGCACACGTTTGCTTTACAGCAAACGTGCATATACTTAACTGCGCATTCTTCCTTCTTAGTGAGTGGGCCCCTTAAAGAAAAGTAAATTTTTTCGAAAGCATCCGCTATCAGATGCGTACAAAAGAGTATTTAGAGAGTGACAATGTCGTGATTATGGACACGGACACTGACAGCAATGATGATTACGAAATTCCACTCCATGTTCTTCAGCAGCGAAGCAGTCAGCAGCACCAGTCAAAAAATATCCATGGTCCAGATGACGCCCTACCCTCGACATCAAAACAGTCGAATCGAAGAGAGGAGGGAAATAAAATCGACTGGCAAAACAGTTTTCAGATGTTTCTGAAGAAACGTTGGAATTCAAAGGAAGTGAAGTATTGCCAACCTATTTAAGTGAACTTGATGGTCCTGTTGACATCTCCAATTTCTTATTGATCATATATAGTTCGTTCACGAAAGGTTGAGCACATAGTAGGCGTTTCTTTATTTATCTGAAGTTGGCAGTATTTACTGTCATAAAGTAAAATTAAGTCAACGTTGCCGAATGCACTCGGCCTCGTCCGACGAGCTTGCGAGTTTTCAGAGACTCTATGCAATATTGACAACATTGCGTGTCAATCTGACATGAAAATAAAGAACATAACCTAGAATTTTATAACACAGTGGAATATGCCAAATTTCCATGGCCAACCGACGGCTCAACCTTTCGTGAACGGAGTATATTTCTAGTCGTTTTCTTTTGATGTTATTTGTGCCGAATTTGGCACATGTCAAAAGTGTATTTATTTTTCAAAAAATTAAAACTCTCAACTTTTTTCTTTGTTTTTTCCCCTGTAATCTGTTACTAAGATGTCTAAAATAATGGTGTATGCACTTGTCACTTTTTGAATGGAATGACATTCAACCAATTTGGAAATTTCGCTTTCGTTTCGGGCCAGCGCCGCAGCGCCGCAATGGCGCTATATCACAGTTGTCAATTTTTCGTTGACAGATTTCATCATTTGATTCATATTTGATTGTTGTTTGGAGAGACAAACGGCTAAGAACCAGTTTCCCATTTTTCACCTGGACCTCGAGAATGGTTCTGTGATGGTGATAAAACATTATTTTTAACGTGTATCAAAGTCTTTTTTCAAACAAATGTGTAGGAAGAGTTGTGTCGACGAAAACTTGGATCACAAATGACCTGACCACATTTTGAGTAAAATTTCAGTAAAGGGATCATAATTTATAATCTCCCTAATTATGGATACCTATAGCAAAGGTAGGTAAATTTCAATTATCTGATTGCTTGTATAACATCTGTTTTATAATTTGCAGTGCATCCTGTCCAACGAATAATTTTTTGGTTATCTGCAAGAAACAGCGTGCTCAGTTGAAATATGGTTCAGTTTCAGATAATTAAAAGATTGCTATTTACGACTATATGTAGATGAATGAAAAGCAAATACCAGCATTTTATATTGTAGTTTCATTTTTAACTATGATGTAAAATTAGGTTGAAAAACAGTCTCTGTTGGAATTCAGTTGTTAGAGTGGTGTTCCATCAGTAGATAGTGAAAATGTCTTTTTTGAGATTTCAGGTAGGTAACTGAATTAAGTTTATTTCTAAGATTTCAATCTAATTTGACAGTTTAAAAGGGGTTTGAAGTTCACTGCGACCTCAAGGTCTATTATGCCCCCATCAGAGCTGTTCTTGACACTCTGCCGTCTACAGCTCGCCCTTAAGCTCCAAAGTTCTAATGAACTCAAGTAGATGTGAGGGCTTCAAGATAACTATGTCCTTGCACGTACAAATTTCATTTCAATCTCAAAAAATTACAAAAAGAATTATTTGCAGAATGAATATTATTTAAACTGCAAATATATTTTCATAAAAAAAATAACTGTTTCATATAATCACCTCTGCTTTAATTCAACGTGAATTCAAGAAAACTCTTATCGCATGCTCAACCTCCTTTTTCTTAAATTTGAGTTCATAATGAAACAACGAATATGTCTGAAATTCTCTCAGGTTTATTGAATATTTATACATAATCAGTTCTAATGATAACATTCTCAAATTCCTAGAAATAATTATCTATTTATGGAACCGCAATTCCTAAATATGAAAACAATTCAAAAGAATTTTGATTTAATGGAGGAATAAAATTTAATCTTTATATAAATAGCATAAAATCTGTAAATGTTGAGTGAAACCTTAATTGATTTTTGTCTGATAATGTATAAAGGGTACAGTTTTTGTTTAATTCTGCAGAGATAATTAATTTTGGGAATTTCTTGTTATGTGCTCGACCAAATGAAAATAATTGTTTTGTTTTTGAATCTAATACGACATTATTCCCTGATTCTTAATTATGTCTAATAATAATAATAATGTCTAAACATGGGAGATCCTTCGGAAATAAGTACTTGGTATTTACCAGGCATAATAGTATAAATGCAGAAATTTCTAAGCTAAACATTTCACATTTTACAGGATGTTAAAAAACAATGACATTAGTTGTGTTAAATGAACAACAGTATGAATAGCAAATGGCCACAGATGATGTTATTCTTGTAGTTTGGTAACATGGGTACATTCCACTGCGACTTCAAAGTCTATTATCTTCCTCATCATGTTCTCGCACTCCAGCTCCAGAGGGTGGTCTCCAGTATCTGAGAGGGATTCAAGGAAGGTAAATCCTGATTCCTTTTATAATTATCTTGTTCAAAATTTTCATCACGCAGTCTTGCTATGGCAATGCATTCTGTAACCAGGTTAAGACGAGTTTCCTGTTTCCCACAGAATCTATACTCATTAGTTTCTGATTATTCCATTCTCATCGTATTAGATATAGGAATTGGTGGTGAAAAGGCCAAATTTAAGAAATTAAACTTCCATCCTTGCCTACGTTTCGGAAAATTCATATTTTCATCCTCAATGCATGGATGTATTCACTTTGTCCAATGTCATTAAAACAATCTTGAAATTCATTGAAACTAAAACAATGACATGCAGTGTTATTCTTAATTGAGGTAAACATACTGTACAGTATGTCATTGTTTTGGTTTTAATGGATTTCACGATCGTCTTAATGCCATTGGGAAAAGTGAACATCAAAAAAGATGGAAGTTTAATTCCTTTAATTTTGGCATTTTCATCACCAATTCCTATATCTATTATTGATGTAAGGTCACCAGTTTGCAGATTCATCATTTATTTCCTAAGACGACAATGTCCTGTGAGGAAGCTTAGCTCATTCTAACCGAGATCCAAGGACTTATTGGTTCTTTCAGTTCAAAAAACCCGCAGGAACTTTTTGGAATGATTAATTCCTGGAAAATGTCTCCAGAATGATTCTCTTTTAGTTTCTTCCTTTTCCAAAAACTCTTAAAGATGCATTTCCTATACCACTGAAAGGTTCTGGACCGGTAAGTGGCGTTTGTGCTCTCTTTCTGGTTAGTGTGTTGTGTGTTAGCCTCTTCATTTTTTTTTAACCCAGACTCCCTACTGCCTCCTTCATTGAGTTTCATTTGGCACTCCACCATCAACTTTGGGCCGATGACATAGGAGTTCAGTGCTTTGATAGAAGCTCGACTATCAGAATGGATCACTATGTCACACCCTTGATTGTTTCTTTCCAGGTTTCTATCTGCACATCTTTCGATTGCAAGTATTTCTGCCTAAAGAACACTTGAGTAGAAGCCTAGAGATATTGTACACTTGGTGCTTGCTCCGTATATTCCAGCAACAGCCCTTATCGTGTTTTTTGAACCATTTGTGTATTATTTAATATTACATATTTGAAATTTTGCTTGATGTATCATAGCATCCTGTCAAAGCTCCTCAGAATGCTTACTTTTTGAATTGTAGCATCACTAGGTAGTTTTGCTGATGAGATGTACTTGTTAAGAGAGGACCTGGCTCTCTGACCTTTAATTCCCTCATTTACCTTCCTTAGTTATCATTTTATTTGCGTGTGGTTCAGTACAATTTCGCCAATTTTGCATAATGTTTCAATTTATTTTGTTCTGCCCTTTCATTATGCTCTTTTCTACAAGAAATGCTCATTCTTGATGTCAAGTAAGCATTTAGTGCATATTTTGATATGGCATTTCTATGCTCATTGCAAGCTACAACACTCTTAGGACAGAAAAATGATAGACTTCAGTTTGGATTGAGATCTTTCTCAAATATGTCTGTAATATTTGATTCTATTACGTGCAAAAAATCTATCAAATTTTTAGAGGGAAATGTTAAAAATCCTCTACTTATTTTTAATGAACAAATTAAATTTTTCATTTCCCATTCCAATAATTGTGTGCATACATCCCTGACAATCTGTATAATTTTTTAGTTTTTTGGCCACATATCCTCAAAAATAAGCAAATGCTTCTTCCACCTCCAAAAATTCTTCTTCATGCTCTGAAAAATTTCCCTCTGTTTCAAGATCAAAAATTAACTTTTTCCTTTTTCCTTTCAGGTCCCCGATTTCAAGAATAGATTTCATCATATCTCCTCCTGTTATGTTGCTCCCCCTAGGTGGTTTTATGAGGGAGTACAGCGACATGAGGCGAAATATTTGTCCAACCTGTATTGATTGGGGATGGCTATTGCATCCTCCAGCAGCTCGCATCATTCCAAAAAAATGCTGAAAATTATAATAATTGCAGAGAAGCATTAAAAAAATAAATAAAAATCACCTCCAAATGGTCTTGGTTTAGCTTCGAAGTCATTAGATACTTGAAGCCTATTTGAGTCAAATATCTTGATACATCTAGGGTGCAAGATATTGTCGCTTGAAATCCCTCATGGGTTGATTTGGACATGAAGAAGTTTGGTGGGGAAATCTGCTTCCACAAATCTAAATATACTAAAAAACTTTCCAGTTCCTGTAAATCATTAACGAACTTAATTTCCAAAGATATCAATTATTTTATGTTTTTTGTCTGGTCTTTTAACACTACCTACATACGTAGGTTTTCATCTCTCGTGATTTCTCACGGTAAATACACACACTTCTCTGCAGCGAAGTTAGTGAACGAGCATCTTTTTTATCTTCTGCAAATGCGTGCCATTCAATATTTGTCAATGAATTTCCAAAGCTTCAACTTTTATGTTGTATGTTTTATGTTCTTTGTTGTATGTTTTATGTTCTATGTTGTATGTTTTATGTTTAATTTTTTATGTTGTATGTTATATTATGTATGTTTTATGTTGTATACATATCATCAACAGAATATTATCACGGAATATTTTTCCACGGTATATTATCACGGAATATTCTCAAAACTTCTAAAAGGCAGTTTCGATTGAGATCTTTCTCAAATATGTCTGTAATATTTGCTTCTATTTCGTGCAAAAAATTTATTAAATTTTTAGAGGGAAATGTTAAAAATCCTCTACTCTTATTTTTAATGAACAAATTAAATTTTTCATTTTCCATCCCAATAATTGTGTGCATCCATCCCTGACAATCTGTATAATTTTTTAGTTTTTTGGCCACATATCCACAAAAATAAGCAAATGCTTCTTCCACCTCCAAAAATTCTTCTTCATGCTCTGAAAAATTTCCCTCTATTTCAAGATCAAAAATTAACTTTTTCCTTTCAGGACCCCGATTTCAATAAGAGATTTCATCATATGTTTTATGTTCTATATTTAATGTTTTATGTTGTATGTTATATTATGTATGTTTTATGTTGTATACATATCATCCCATTCTATGTTGTATGTTGTTACATTCTGTAACATCCCGTACCATCTCTCAACATAACATAACATATTTCCAAAGCTTCAGCAGTTGTATTGCTGAATAACTAGAAAATGAATCGAAATTATATTTTCGTTAATTCCTGGTGACAAAAAAAAATATTTTTTTTTGTTTTACCTGAAATGCTAATCTTGTATTCATTTTTCTCCATACTTTGGAAATACATGACTTGGGGTTAATTTGAATGCCATTTTAAACATTTTTGTAGACTCATATTCAACTAAATTTTGTAAATGTTGTAATTCGACCCAACCTTCTGGAATCTGAAATACTTGGACTCAAGTAAGCTTCAACTTTTATGTTTTATGTTGTATGTTTTATGTTCTATGTTGTATGTTTTATGTTCTATGTTGTATGTTTTATATTTAATGTTGTATGTTATATTATGTATGTTTTATGTTGTATACATATCATCAACAGAATATTATCACGGAATATTTTCCCACAGTATATTTTGACGCAATATTCTCAAAACTTCTAAAAGGCAGTTTCGATTGAGATCTTTCTCAAATATGTCTGTTATATTTGCTTCTATTTCATGCAAAAAATTTATTAAATTTTCAGAGGAAAATGTTGATAATCCTCTGGAATCTGAAATACTTGGACTCGAGTAATTTTGGATCAACTAATTTTATACTGAGGTGTACCCTGAATCATTTTTTATTGTCCAAATTATTCCTTAAGCACTTGATTAGGTGTGGAAAGTCTGAGCACATTCTTAATTTCCGTGAATCATCCATGGGGTGGTCACACCATGGCTCATTGGTGTTCTCAATATTCAAGTGCTTCCACATTCTCTGTTCCATGTTGCCCCATCACTTATAGCGTCAATATAAAGACCAGCATTTTCACATAAAATAACGCATTCAAGCATCAATTTGGATAAAATATCGCCCGAAATATCACCCCCACTTAGAAAACAAGCCAATGCTTGGAGACCATGGCCTGCAAATGGTTGAAACATAATTACCAAAGCATGATCTCCAAGACTGTTTTTCATTTTTTGTGGGGTGTGATGACCCAAATCGATAAATCCAACCAATTCCATAGTATTCTTGTCAAATTTTTTTGTTTTTGACACCTTGCACTCGTCCACAAGCAAGCAACCATGTCTTTCAGACACTTCCATATGCTGCGTTTTTTTCTTCAGCATTTGAAAAACTTCTTTGTGGAATCCAAATGAGCCGTCAATATTTTTATATATCTAAAGAAAAGAACAATGTTTTTATCATCATGACTTCTGATACAATTATCACTGGCTTTATTTACCTTGAAAGTGTGCTTGGAACTGGCAATGGAAGAATATTATTTTCTCTTATATGATTATATAATTTTGTGCTCTTGATTTTCATTAAAATACAAGAATACACCCAGTCAAGAGTGTAACAAACCCCGTTCTTTTTACACTGGCTCAAGTTGTAACACGCAGTTACCATATTCTGCTGAGCGACAGATAAATCTTTTATTAAAAAACCCAAATTTTGTATCTCGGCTTTTTCCTTCTTTAGTCTTTCAATAACAGAGTTTAATTTTTTATCTCAAATATTTTGTGTTATTGATCGTGACTACACATTTTTTCTTCGCCTGCTTCCTGAATCGGTATTTGAAATTAGTGCGAGCACTACATTCATTTGCACCAGCTGTTATAAAAATTAAACAGTATTTGCACTGAACGGAGCATACTTTTTGAGAGTTATTTTGGAGAAAATAATATGTCTCTCCAATTTATGTATACTCCAGTTAGGGGGAGGATTAATTGTTACAATATTATTCTTAATCAAAACAAAAAAATTTTCATTTTTTTGATGGGAGATGGGGGACAGGAGGTTCATCACTGGAACTTAAAGAAATCAAAATAATTTTTTTCATATATTTCATCAGCAATTTCGATTGAACATATTCACAATATAAAGAAGAAATATTTCAGAATATTTTTAGCAGCCTACAATACTTTGTGGTTTGAAAATCTTATAGTAATAATTGTAAATTGGCTCAGACGTTTATAACAATAAATGAATATACCTGAAAATTTAAAATATCGAGTATATCTATGTATTTTTTAATTCAAAAATGTCTCGTCAAAGATGAACAAATAGAAACAAAATTTGGGCATAGGAAACTTAATGTAAAAATAGAAATAATATGTACCTACTGATAAGAATGGGTGCCTTTTTTATGTTGTGTTCTTTGAATTATTATCTTGTTTATATTTTTTATGGGACTTGATTATTTAAAATTACCTTCGATTTATTTATGACAATAAAGGTATATGTGAAAGATTCAATGATAATATATTATATAACAGGGTCTAAAGTGGCACTTTTAATCCCGAAGCGAAAAATTTGTACAATTCTCTGAAAGATTAGAATAATTTCAGTCCCGAGGTTTATATACATTATTTTATGCACTTTAGGACACTGAAAACATAGAAATCTTGTACCGATAGCTGATTTCTCTTTTAATCGATTCCGTGGTAAAAAAGAGAATCCCAATTTAAGAAGCCGCAGAAAAATCTATATGCAATCTACTTCCACAAAAATCCCAAGAAATATGTATTATCTACTATTTATTTAGCTTATGGCGTATACAAACATCCACAGAAGTTAAATGCACAATCACAAGAAAAATATAAAAACATTGTAAAAAAACAAGTACAGTGTACAGACAAAATTATGTGTAGCATCACAGCTCACATGCTGTTGCATGCAAAAAGTCAGAAGTTGTGCCAGAAATCTTCTAGTCGGACATTCATAGGTAATGTGATGCATTGTATTATCTACTCTTAATCCTAGAGAGATTAAAAGTATACATTTATTCCCTAAAGTGCATACAAGTATGTATATATTATTCATGAAGCAGTAACTTATTCATCATAATTGAGATATTGCCTGTTACATCTTTGAGAAGAACCAACGCTGCTGCTTGTTGAACAAAATTGAACTAGTGCTATAACAGTAAAAAAATCACATTTCATAACTAGTTTTCACAATGTGTTTCTGAAGAAAAATACAAAGTCTGAAATACTCTATAGGACATCAAATATAAAGCAATCTATACAGTTGTCATTATCTTACAAAAAGAATATTTTCAATAATGCATAAAGTTATGTAAACTACAACGAACATTTCAAAGTGATTAGTAGAAACAACTTAGACTAAAGAAAGTCTTTACAGTCTATGAGGAAAAACTATGTATATAATTATTAATTGATTGTGAAAAATTCTTATGTGCATAATGGTATTGCGTTCTTGAGGAGCTTTTTATGCTCATGCTATCCTTATCGAAATGGGCTGAACAAATAAAAGATGAGGGAGGGATATATTTTCCAAGAGTATCAATCCACTGTTGACGTAGATTATCGTCCTAAAAATAATAATGAATGGACATTTAACATCTGAAGGTATGTTCTTTAACTCTAATTTTTTCATTTATGTATATGATTTCTTTTTATCCATGAGTTTTCAACCAAAGTGAGGCGGTGAACACATTATGAGCTATGTATAATAACGATATTCATGCTGAACAGATCGCGACAAATATGTGCGAGCTGATACGTTTATATATATTATTATGTTCACCTCCTTTTAATAGATGAAGATTGAAAAAAGTATTTCCGAAGAGTTCATTTGTTATCAAGAATCGATTCAATGTAATATAATAGATAATTTCAATATGTTAGATAGAATGGTAAATCAATTCATTCCTTGCTCGAAATTACCTCTCTATAGCTTACCTTTGGAACTCGAAAAATACGGATATTTTTGTCCAGATTTATTGATTGTCCACACAAAATACAGCACCGCATTTTGGCGAAATGAATTATTATTCCTTTTCGCAAATATATAGTAATAAAAATCACTTTTCAACACTACTGACACAATTCGTTCACTAGAATATATTTGAACAAACATGGAACAAACTATCAAGAATCTGTCAAATATTTGTTGCAACGCCACGTTACGCCACCTGTAGTACATTGAACAAAACAAAACCCAAATTTCCAAAATCGCGAAACAAAATCTAATCAGTGCATACACCATTATTTTAGACATCTTATCTGTTACCATAAAATACTAAATGAAATTAATTACTAATTACTGTGCCCTATATGGAACATGTCGAAAATGTCAATTTTTTCGAAAAATAGAGGTTTTAAATTTTTTCATCATTTTTTGCAGCATAAATTACTAAACATAATTCTTTCACCGATTAAAAAAAATCATGCAGTAAGGGGTTAAGCGCTTGTTCTGCTTAAACGAGAGCTATATCGTTCTACCCAAATGTCTGTAATTTTCGAATTCGTAGCCGAAAATGGTCTCAAACGATAGGGTTCTACTTCCTGATGACGAATTCGTGTCAAATTCCATTCTGTCCGTGAGGCTGTTAGCACAATAACTTTCGAAGAGATTGTACTAGAGACTTGCAATTTTCTGAGTTCGTTAGGTTCCTAAATGACACGGTTGAGTTCGTTAACCAGCCGATCGTACAGGGTGTTCCATGAAATATGGCCATTCAAAATTTTTGTTCCTCAATATCTCAGACAAAACAAAACCCATCGAAATGAAATGTTGCGGCCATATGCAAGATGCTCAAAATAAGCCTGATGCAAAATTTTGTGACCATAGTGTAAACAGAACCATAGAAAATTCAATAGGAATATTGAAAAGATGAAACTTCATATTTCCATGAAAAAATATCCGATTAAAATAAAATTGATTTTAGAAATAAATATGGATACATTGAATGTTCATGCAGAATTTTGTAGCCATAGATTAACTTAACTATTAAAAATTCAATTGGAATATTGAAAAGAAGTATCTTTATATTTCCATAACAGGATATCTGATTCAAGTGAAATTTTTTTCGTGAATGAAGAGTGTTATACTGAATTTTCATGCCAAATTTCGTGGCCGTAGTGTCACCAGAACCATAAATTCAATTGGAATATTGAAAAGAACATTTATCAACTTTACAATTGATGAATTGGTGAACTATTATTGTAGTACTTACTCAGAAAGCATTTCTCCAGTATTTTTATCCATGAGCCTAACAGTATCATCAGCTGATCCAACTAGAATACACTGACCATCATGAGAGAAGTCCACCGATATCACAGGAGCTAAAGGGGACAAAAATCTTTTATATGGTAGGTACATAAGTTAATAGTATTCAGTTACAGTAGAGACTAGATAATCCGGAGAACGATAATCCGGATATTTACTAGTCCGGATTGCCGTCAACATTGTATTATGTCCTTATAATCCGGATTGCAAGACTCAATAATCCGAATTTCCGATCGTTGCATACGTGGTTTACGGTTCTAACTTGTCGTAACTCAATTTCTATGACGACGATCGGCGCGTTCTTTTGGTATATAATAGTGCACAATGGTATAAGACATAAAAAGTCAGACAAGAATAATTAATTAGTGAAATGGAATGTTTCTACCTCCAAACCATACAGCTTTGATACAGCATATGGATCATATGATATTAAATTAACAAAACTGAAATACCGAAAAGGCCTTTTAGCACATATTTTTTCGATCCTCGAAGACAGGGATAATGTTAGCAAATGCATTTAGAGTATAGATCAATTCGATGCAGTCTGTTTATTCCATAACTCATGGCAATTACTGATATTCAGCTTCTGAAAGATATACAGGAGAAAGCTATTGTTCAGCATTCTTTTTCCCTTACAGTAGAAAACGTAAAATATCTAATTATTCCAAATAATATATTTGTTTTATGGTTTCGATAATAATTTCCACCGTTTTTTTAAATTGCATCTTTACTGAATTGTAAGACGCGGTATTCCGAATTCCTCATTAATCCAGATCATCCTTGCATTAATTGATCCGGATTATCGAGTCTCTACTGTATTCCTATTGTGTATAACTTACCACCAATATAATCCATGTGACAACTACCATTCCTCAAGTCATATCTTCGAATTGTACAATCGACAGATCCAGCCAGTATCTCATGTTCACTCACTCTAATGCAACTAATACAATCCTTAGCATCTTTCATTGTCTGAATTGGCTTGTTATTTGTATATCTCACATCCCAGCACATGATGCAATTGTCTAAACTACCTGATACAGCCACAGTTGATTCTTCATTGAATTTAACACAGGTCACTGATGATGCATGACCCCTGAATCTACGTTTTGGTTGTCCAGTCGGAACATCCCAAATAATAACCGATTTGTCAGAAGAACATGACACTATTTGGCTGCTATCATTCGATCCGCAAGCATCTAAAACTTCATTTCCATGACCACCGTAGGTTTTCAAGAGAAGGCTACGATAGGGATTCCATAATTTGAGTTTTCTGTCAGATCCACAAGTTAAACAGTAGGAACCATCAACTAGAATAAATCATAATTACCGGTAAATTTCCATATACTTAACATATTACATATAGTGTGAAACCTATAAGAGGGTTTTCAAATAAATATTTTTGATAAAAATACATACCATTGAATCTTACAGCCCTAACCGCCCCTTGTTTACAGTCTAAAGTAACTAAGCAGTCCAAATCTAGTTCTGTCATTATTTTCCTGAGGTATGAAATTGTCCAGTCAGCAGCTTTTCTCTGCTGTTAGTAAGAAGAAAAAATGGAAAATTGGAAAATAATTTTCCAAACAAACAACCTAACCTAACTTATGATTTGTTTATGTTTTTTAGTAGTCAACCATAGAACCACAGTATAGACCATGGTTTTATTAATTCTATGGTTGGTGTCTAAAGTCGAATTTTGGCGATGTAACTACAGCTTACCACAGCTTCATGCAAAATTTCAAGAGGATGGCATCATCTGGACCATAAAATTGAATTCTTTATAACGTGTGTTCAAAAAAATTCGTGGTCAAGTAGGCTGTGGATTCTATTTTTCCCCCATAGACTCTTAGGAAAAATAGAATCCACAGCTTACTTGACCACCAATTTTTTTGAACGCACGATATATTTTATATACATATTTAATTTTTTCAAAAAATTCCAGAATATAACTTCGATCGTGCTGAGATTTTGCATTTATATGTATATATTTATTATTTAGCATAAATCTAAAAATTTCTAGAAAAATAGCCTAATTGCTCCACCAATGAACGAGCGCTGCAAAGCACCTACTCAGGGTTTTTCTTGAATTTTTTGTTTGACTGTTGGTTTTATTTGACTTCCTGAAACGGTGTTCGTCTTTCTGTATGGAAAAATATTGGGATTTTTCGACCAATGAATAAAATTAGGTACATTTTGGAGAAGCAGAATGAGTATTGAGTAGCTCAGTAGTGACTTATTTTTTGAGCCTAAAAATTCCTAAATATTCCCTTCATTGTGTTGAACGATATTATTATAATTTGTTTGATGTTAGCATTTTGGAGTTAATACCTATTGTCGGCCATTATCCTTATTATAACGTGTAGAACAAACTTTTGTATAAACGAAATATCCAAACAGCAATCTGAAGAATTTCACTTTCAAATAGCTGAGACATTCCATCCAGGCATTCACCGCATAATAAAAATAATAGGGAACTTAACGCAAATATAGCATAAAAAGAGGAAATGCACATTCCCGAAACGTAGCACCGTTCTATTTTTGTCGCGTAAAAATAAACACCAAATATATCGGGCAATATACACGTTCAGCAGTGAAACTTCTACACATCTAGTGTGTAGCCGGAAAAGTGTCATGTGAAATGAAGTTTGATTGAACTGTAAATGAACATAATTGAAAAAATTTTACGTAGAAGGTGGTAAAATGAGTCAAGTGGTCCCGTATAAAGACAAAAGACCGGTAGTGGCCAAGGCGTACGCCCCTGGAGGCTGCCCCATTCCTCTGGGCAAGCAGAAATGCGGAGAAACACAGGGACTGGATATCATTATGGATTTTCACAAATTGTATCAGGAGAAGATGAATGAGATAGATGTCAGCGCTGGAGAGATAGTTTGCAGGTAGGTCTAATTATTCTTGTTTTTTAATCAAAATCACTGGTTTCATTCAACTGGAAATTTTTTTCTGAATTCTAAGGACCTTTTACTTGATGAACTATTCGATGAAAGATTACTGAATTGAAAACCTCTCGATCATAATAAGGTGTTTCTCCTCGAATTGGTTAACAAACCATACTTGTAAATTGTTTTCCAATAACAGGTGTTTCAAGTGGCCCAAAGGAAGAAGTCACAAGTTGTTAAATCACAAGATCTCGGTGGCCAATTGTGATCACCTCTTCGGGAGATAACACGGTCCGGAAACTTTTCCCGCAAAAGATCAATGGTTTCGTTGCTTGTGTGGCACGTAGGACCTCTTATTGAAAGTAAACGTTGTCCAGATCAATACTATCCAATTTCCGCCATAAAAAATCATTAATCATCTCTCGCTACCGGAGTCTATTCACCGTAACTGTTGCCCCAGCCTAAGTTTCGAAAAAGTAAGGTCCAATGACTCCGCCGGACCATAAACCGCACCAAACAGTCACACGTTGAGGATAGAGAGGCTTCTCAACAACAACTCTTGTGTTTTCCGAGCCTCAGATGCGACATTTTGCACTCAAGATGATTTTTCGATGGAATTCCGGATCATTTTCATGCATTTCTTGGTTTCTTGGCTTGAGTTCTTGTGTTAATTGAACTTTATAAGCTTTAAAACCCAAATCTTCATGCAAAATACTATATATGCTATATATATGACGTTTGTGGAATTCCTAATTTCAAAGAACGACGAGGAATGTACAAACCTGGGTTTTCTTCAACACTTTAGGCTACAGCAGCAATACTCTCGGCTGTTCTTGAGCCACGTGCACGGGTTTTACTCTTCACATCACTTACTTGTCCCAACAGCTCGAATTTATCCACCAATTTCTTTATTGCGGTCCGACAAGGTGCTTCAAAAAATGTTCGAGTTTACGAACCGTCTCTGCCAAATTTTCACCATTTTTATAGTGAATTTTAATAATTTCAATGCGTTCTTGAAGCGTGTACCGTTCCATTTTTATCAATGACGTAGTTTTTACTTGTCAAATGTCAAAAAATGACAACATCAAACGTGACATCTACCGAAATTGCGGGCTATTCAAAATAACCCTTTACTTATCATCTATGGATCACCAAATAGTCCATTCTCTACTATCTTGAATATCATAATAAAAAATAAATCTGTTCCATTCAATGTACTTCGAAATCTGGTTCTGAACTGTGTGTGACCTGGGGGGTGATTCTTGAAAAATGTCGTGTTCGCGATTCGACAATTGTCGACCAACTTCCCCCTACTAAGTTGGTCGACATTTGTCGATTCGCGAACACGACATAATTCAAGAATCGACCCCAGACCCACTTCTTATAAGGTATATTGATTTGTTAATCCCTGTTTGTTTAGTATTGGTTTTCATTTTTAAATTTGTCGAGTTTTTTTGTTCAACTATATGAAGTGAAGTTAGAAGCTTTTGAGCTTGATGTCCTCTACACCAATATATACGTTTGTCCAGTTTATGATGAAACGCCCTGTATGTGTCCCAAACTTATGGAATTTTCAGGCTCTCAAAAGTGCAGTTTCGTACCGCTCATCAACATGAGTATCTGCCGAATATTTTCAGCACTTTTCTGTTCTGTTTGCTGGACTGCTCTAGATTTGAACTTAACTCTTCCGTCAGTGTAACCTATCAATAATTTTTTGAGACTGATTTTAGCACATAATTCAGGTTGAGCCAAATGGCAATCATTCGGTTCTTGGAAAAGATTTGAAAATGAAACTCGATTGGTCTTTTCTCATTTTCCATGATTAATTTCACAGGAAAAAGTGGACCTTCAAGAACAGTGGATAGAAGATCTCACTGCACAAAATAAACTATTAGCCAGAGTGATCGAAGAATTGGAATCAGAAACCATAGGCAGGGTGCAGCAGTTGGAAGATAAACTTAATAATGCTGTAAAATCATTCGGGGAGGTATGTAATGTTTGTTTCTTTGTACAAAACTTGATGAAATATACAAATACATATAAGTCCGTTCACGAAAGTGTTGGCTCTTTATTTATCTGAAGTTGGCAGTATTTGCTGTCATAACGTAAAATGAAGTCAACGTTGCCGAATGTACCCGGCCTCGTCCGATGAGTTGCGAGTTATCAGACAACTCTATGCAATATTGATAATATTTCGTATCAATCAATATAACCTAAAATTGTAATACACACAGTGGAATATGCCAAATTTTCATGGCCAACCGACGGCTCAAACTTTCGTGAACGGACTATATAGAGTTAGACAAGTTTGTGAACAGTTACAGTTTACAAAAACAAAGATGAACTTAAAAGGTTTTTGTGGCTCGAAAGACCTTTTTGAATAAGCTTTACGAATTATTCAATTACTGTAAGGAAACATTTTTGAATCAAGCAACGTAGTAAACGTTTATTTGTATTCATTTGAATAGGAAAGTTGAATCAATAAATGAAGGAAAAGAAACCAATAACTCTCAGCATATTTAAATTTGAAGTATCGTTTTGAGATTTGAAATTTGAATTCATGAATGTTTGTGATGAAAGAGATTGATATGGATATCACCAACGCGATATAAACGTCATTGAACATTATCCGATTCTTACTTTTTTCCTGAGAAAACCGAAAATGCTGCTGGAATGTTGAATACGTTTTTGAATTTTTTCATTAATTGCTTGCCGTTATTGATCATTAGATACTTATTGGTCCTCATTTTGGCAATTTCAAACTTGTCAAAACAAAATAGAATCTTATCACCTGAGTCGTCGAATCAATTCTTCTGGTTCAATTAATAATTTTACTTCTACTCTATTTTTGCCAATCTCGAAAATTGCGAATTGCGTACGAGTTCAGTTTAGTGCAAACTTGTTATTCTGTGGCAATTTGAGTAGAAACACAATTTCAGGTATTTTGACTGCATTTTTCATTTTTCTCATCTCAAAATCAATGAATGTGATCTTATGAATGTAGGAAAGAAGAAGAACATGCGACTAGAATTATTTCAGAGAGGTTTGAAACTGCCAACATCACGAAATCAAATATCCCGGGAAAGGGTAATTTTTCAAAATTTTTCACATTTTCACTATTATTTGGTCTATTTTGACGATACTGTCAATTTGACAGCTTTGAAGCAGCTCCTGTTGACCAATTTTTTATTATTCACATTCATTTCCAAAGCAGAACTTACCTGCAGAATAAATTTCCCGAAATTATCAAAAATTTCCCTAAATTACCAATGGGAAAAGAAAGATTCATTCGATGCCGACTTTCTGGGACACAGTATATAGAAAATTCGAAGGTGAAATTACCGGAAAATCACCGAACAGCCAAAGACATGCGAAATACAGTGGAATTTTCCTATAAAGAAAGCGCTAAATCCGCTGAAAATATTGGTTATAAAGAAATTTCGTTATACAGAAAGTTCGTTTCTATAGTCGACAATGTAGCGGTCGGCTCCACTGATAAATTCAAATTCAAATTTATCATTCAAACTTAAGCACTTGCTTCAGACATTTTTGCACAACTTTTCACAGTAGAGTATGGTTGAATTGAAACCAAACAGCCAGGGGTGTATTTAAAACTGTTTCAGAAGGATCTCTCTGTCCGCCGAAATGATTTAGTTTAAGGTATGGATTTATTACGTATGCCCGGAAAAATTCCTGAAAAACCCACCCTTATACCTTCTTACCAATACCATTCATAGAGTGATGTTCTTTGAATATTTCGTTATGGAAAGAATTCACTTCGTTTTAGAGAGTGTTTTTAACATGGAATTTGGATTCAAGGTGCAATGTCTTGTACGAAATTCGTTATACAGACGTTCTTTATAGGGAATTTCCACTGTATTATAAATTAAGAATTATCCAAGTTGAAAAGCTACTATGTATTTTAAAAATGCAATATTGCTATAATATTAAGGGAAATTTTTTAAAATTTGTGCCGATGTGGTTTAGGTATACCTATATCTAATTCCTTCACTGCATGTAAATTAAATTTTTTGTAAATATTAGTTCGAATAAAAAATTTAACAGTTTAAATGTCAACGAAAGCCAGTGTTGCTTTGGAAAACGTACAAACACATATTGAGAAACGAAGCCAATGCCGACAGAGGCCTTCAATGGAATGGTTTGTATTCCAAATCTAGATTTTCAGATTGAAACCGTTTGTTTTCAGGCTATTTTTTACTTGGCACATGACCTCAAGAGTGCCTTGGAATTTATAAGACGAATAAGAGAGGAGCATAGATGGTCCATAAAGGGTTTGTATTTTTATGACGTAACGCGGAAGGATTTATTTGGAGATATATCAAAGATGCAAAGCGAGAAAAAGTGAGTTATGCTTGATTTGAAATTTGTGTATGAAATGGATTTAAAATTATTCTTCAACTTTGGATGAAATATGTGAAAAGATTTATGAATATGAGACCTTAATCGTATCGTTTTCGACATAATATATGATGTTAAACTTTGATTTTTTCATAGTTTTTTAATCATGAAATATCGAGATAAATTTCATGAGATATTCAACTACGAATTGGCAAATATAGTTCAATTTAGAATTTATATCATTATGCCATTTCAGTTCAGAATGCAAATCTTCAGAGTAATATTCTTTCTTCCTCATAACTTTTTCAGGTTAGTTCTTGTTTCTCTGAAAATTGTAAAGAAAAATATGATCTTAGTGCCAAATAGGTATCAAGAAAATATATGGTTCATATTTTCTAAAGAATGATGGGTTATACAGAGTGATATTTTCATTACAAGTTTTCGAGGAAGGAATTTAATACGAATTCAAGAATTTGTATTTCGTTTCATAGTACAGGAACTCAAATTATAAAATATTTTCAACCGCGCAACCACTTCAAGCGGTTGAGTTATACCCTGTTCGTCAATTTTTTTACCGAAAGATTGTCACAAATTACTGTTTATATATTCGCAATCCATCATTGTAAAATGTTTTTTGTAACAGTGGAACAAAAGATAGAAGCTGCTTCTTGTATAAATCATGAGGAAATCTCATATAGAGTGCCTACTTCAAAGTGAACCTCAATCAAACCATGAAATGTATTTTTTTTTTCAAATGGTAACCATATAATTTTCTAACTCCAATCGATTGTTCGTCAAAAACTAGTTAACGTGTGCCTAAAATTTTATGTCTTCAAAAACCGTATTTCAGCCGTTATCGAATCAAATTCCTTCCTCGGAAACTTCTGATGAAACACTTGAAAAAATCACCCTGTATACATATAGCAGAAAGCAGCTATTGGAGCTATTTCTTACGGCATAATATTTGATTTCTCTCAGAAAGAACACTTCTGGGTGGAATATCCCAATAAATATAAGCTTTGAATTCAGGTTGAAGGTTTTCAATATAATTTTTGCTTTTTTTCAGGGTTGAATCTCCCATCAACACTTTATCAGAAGTCAACTCCATCAATTTATCTTTCAAAGTGGTCACAGAATATTCCAACTTACGTAGCAGCAACAAAAGAAGAAAATTCTGTTTTTGAATGTTAATAATTCGAATGTTACTTGAAGTATTTTTATTCAAATTAAAATGTGTACTGTTCATTGGTTATTTCATTTATGTCTGTGATTGATAAGGAGAATAGTGCCTACGCTCACAATAACGATAATATGTATTTTCATTAGATATCAAAATGTACGACCTTAATTAGATTCATTAGATACCAAAATGATATCGAAGATTAGCATTGCAGGTACTAAGCAATCCTTTCTTTTGACATACTGTAAATATCCATTAAATGTCAAATAAATAAAGATTCAGATTCTACTTGGTGAAGGTATTCAGAAAATTTCTATAAAAGCCCTGATACGAAATCGGCAGTGTTTGTGCACTTGCTTGGGTAAATCTGGAAAAATTAAACCAGCAATTAAAATTTAAATATCCTGAGAACGAATGGTTTCGTTCTATTCATTTATGAGGTTATATTTCCTATCAAAATCCTCACCATAACTCCAATGTTTGAAAGTTGATATGGCAGGTGTAAAAACCATAGACTAACTAAACGGAGAATAGATGAGACACTAGTAGAACAAGCTTCAACGCCATCTGTTTTTGTACAACATTACTAATTCGTGAAAAAAGCTCAATTGAAAAAGGAATCTGTATCGTAAAGTTGCCGCAAAAAGAATTCTGTAGTGTACCTTTTGAATAGGTAGGTACACCCATATACAAGAGGCAAAAAGTTTTCTGAAATTCAATTTCCAAAAGGAAATCAGAAATGGATTCGTGCAAGTTATCGATGAGTGAGGAAATTTATTTTCATGAAAATAATACCTGCAACGAACTTTCATCTGATTTTCTTTTGGAATCGAGAAATGAGGATCAATAATCAAATTCTGGATAGAATAAAAATTTATTAACTGAAATAGATATCACCAATTGAAAATACAGATTTATTTCATAAAAATCTAATAAATAAACTAATAATTGCATTGAAAACATTTTCAAAAACTAACAATAATGAATTCAATAATACAAAGTATGAGTATTTACCGACTAAACTTATTCAATACATGAAAAACTTTTTTTGAAAACTACGAGTATCTTAATTCTCATAGGTAACAGAATATACATATAAATCTTATAATTACCTTCTTGCATCTCGATTGTCACATCCAATAACACAGCACGTCTTCACTCTTGCAGGCATATCGAAATTTATTATATTTCAAAAATAACGTGTCAAACCACTCCTTGTGTCCGTTGACAATTCAAAGGTTTTTTGATAATAATGATTTTACTTATACTTACTATTTTCTCGATAGGACCACTCCACACAATTCAAAGGTTTTTTGATAATAATGATTTTACATACTTACTATTTTCTCGATAGGATTTCCATGAATGCAACGACATCTAACTATCAAATTGAAAATAATTTTTTCGTGTATTAAGGGCCCCACTCACTTCGTTCTTCTCCGCCGTTTTTACCCGACGGTTAAAAACGTCAAGAGAACGGACGAAAATCAGGCCTCGTCTGAAATTTGCAACGTCGGGTAAGTGCGCCGTTTTTAGCCCATACACTTCGTTTTTGCGGCAGTTTTACCCGACCGTTTTTAAACCGTCGGGTAAAAACGGCGGAGAAGAACGAAGTGAGTGGGGCCCATTAGTCTCCTCCTCCGACAGATGGCGCGAAATATACGTGTGGCTCATCTAATTTTTTAGTTTGTCTATGGTAAAAACGATGTAAATTATCATAGATGATCATTCTAAATAGCACTTTTTTTCAGGATGGAAAGCCAGCATTGCCAGAAAACGAAAAGTATGTTTTTTTATCATCTCCCGAATAATATTTGCAAATGACAAAATTTATATTGTTCATATATTTTTTTTCATTTTTTGGATTCGTATCTTTTAATCTATACAATTCGAAACTTGCAAAAATTATAAAACAAATTGAATTATAACCACTACGGTTTTAGAAAAACTCAAGACATCGAGGACAAACCCAAAACCTTACCACTGGAAGATGTGCAGCAGAAACCTGAAGAAAGTGAACACTTTAAAGAAGTAAGTTCTAGTATATATTATTTTCCTAATGTTTTCTGAAATATTGCGAAATGATATCTATTTATTACCTACGACTTCCTCTCGAGCGATCATTCTCGTGAAGAAATATAAATTGCGACATTATTCTGACGATTTTATGGTTCCAATTTCCAGTTTGATAGTGCGCAAATCTTCACATCTTCGCAAAAAAGGTAAAGATGACAATTCAGTTTTCCTTTAATCAACGTTTATTCCTCGTAGGAAATGGAAGAAATGAGGGCTGCTTTGACAGAAGAAATTGCAAGAAAACACGACATCATCTCATTATTGCGACAAGAAATGAATCAATTGGAGGAAAAACATAGTGAAAAGATGAAAGAAACTTCGATTAAAGATGATATCATTAGGGAACTTCGTAAAGAGTTGAAAAAGTCCAAACAAAGGTGAATTTTTCCATAAAAAATAATAGGATAAGCATGGGCATGGGGTTAGGAATATCTACGTCTATTTGTGATCGTATTTTTACTGATTATTCTCACTTTGTTAAACTCCATTTGGCTCATTTTTCTCTTCAACTTGGGTAGCTACGAGGTTTGACATTTATTCTTCAGGACAAGAGGTCATAAACAAATGCTACTCTTCGTGAAGCGCTTCTTTGTTTTTTAAAATATTTCCCTTTTCCATGAAGGTCGATACATATGCAGGGTTTTCCTTTTAAGTTGGCCTATTAGACGTTTTTGGAGAACCAGAGAATATTTCGTTCTGAAATTTTAGGTGGAGTCTTGAAGATGAAGGAACTTTTCACCTAAAATATTTTACACATTACAAATTTTTATCAAAAAAAAATCAACAGTGTTGCCACATGTATCTCATTCGAAACTTTTCAAAATAAATTATTAATGTGAAAGGAGACTGCCATTCATTTTTGATGTAGAATCGTAGGCTGTAAAACAAATATGGATGATCAAAATTTTCGAAGAACCTTACGATGTATCAAAATACTGATGGAATGGATTATCTACTATGAGACTGCTAAGTTTGGTTCCGTTCCCATAGAAAATAATCGAGATATTGCATTTCCAAACTTGCAATGCAGATGTCAAAAATTTCAAGAATGTGAGCAGAACTTGGCAACAGTGCATGGCAAAAAATTTCTTTTTAGTAGGTTATACTGCGAAGTATTGAATCGATACATAAATAAAAATATCGGTAGTTCCATTTTGAAATAAGAAAGTATATAAGCGTGTGAGATAGATGTGACAGCACTGTCGACTCGAAAATATCTTAGGCGAAGAATTCCTTCATCCTCAAGGCTCCATCTAAAATTTCAGAATGAAATATTCACTAGTTCTCCAAAACATCTAATAGGCTGTAATGTACCCAACTAGGGTAGGTTCGGCCAATCGCCTATACCGTAGAGGGATGATGGAATAATACACTTGGGCTCATCAAAGGTGTTTATTAATTGACATTGGACATGAATGACACATGAATGACCATAGTAAACATGTAATCGGACTCTTCTCTAAACAATTGATACGTGTTTATTAATACAATCCATTGTTAGTGTTTTATACTTAACAATAAACATAGTCGGCAATGGTTATACATTCAAAGATTACTCTACGTGATATTTCAATAAGATTTTAAGATGATGCGTCTCACGTATGGTAATTATACAGGCTGTGTGTACTGACACTTACTAAAGGCCACTTAAAAGGAAAACCCTGTATATGCATTTGGACCAATGGTCGAAACACGTTTACCACGTTAACGAAATTTATATCATTGACACAGATGGAGACAATGGCTGTGTAAAATGCATTTAGTCTTAAGTGTCTTGAGTTGAACTTCAAGGGGCACATGTCAACATCACCCCGACAGCCAGGCCACGGTGAGATCTCTGGAATCGCATTGCTAGGTGTCTCTGCTACGGCACCATGAAACAACTTGCAAGAGGCAATGAAATTACTCTACTATGGGTGTCCAGGCATTGTGTGGTTAAAGGAAATGAAGAAGGGCTTGGAAAAGACCAATATAAGGCAGCGGCCCAGCAATGGAAGTCGAATAACAGAATAAACCTTTGTAGAAAAGAAACAGCCCTGGATTTACTCAGTCCAAAATATTCGTGATGATTTCACCTGCTCACAAAGCTTTCACCAGCTGAGCTTCGGGTGATGTTGGGACTGCTGATGGGACACTGTCCGTACAAACATCATTCGTACCGTCTGGAAAAGTCATCAGATCAGATTTGCAGGCTTTGTGGATCAGTAGTAGAAGTAGCTGAAAACGTGGTATGTAAGTTTCTAGAGCTGACTGGCCGAAGAACAATTCATAAGGGCAAAACGGTCCTGGACACTTAAGGCCAAGGCTCCTAGGCAGGTTATCAACGCCATTGAAGACCTCCTTGGATTTCCATGAATGGGTAGGGTAGAGAACAAAAGACCTACATGGTCGTAGTTCTCGGAAGGCTCACCGAGCAATAACCACCCTAGTTCAAATAATATTAATGGTATATCCTTGATATTATCCAAATCAATCTCTATTGTAAACTACGTCATACAAGTCATAAGCTTTTTCACGATTGTTCATTTAGAGAAAACGATCATTCAAATGTGGTTGTCCTGAGATCTATTGGATTAATTCTATTTATGATTTCATCTTTCCTTTCAGAAGTTATACTATGAGCTCGGTCGTTACTTGTGCTCATTACTCTGAAGACATATCAATAAGCCACATTTATCGTAGTTTTCAAATCTACCTATTCTAATTTCAGATTTCTAACCTGAAAAAAGAATCTGAAAAGACAAGAATCGAAACTGCAGAAAAAAGCATCAACACCACTGACTCAGAATTCATCAGAATCACCCATTCTAATGTGCCACAAGACAATCAAAATTCCACAGTAATTTTCATGCATAGAAGCGATGAAGATGATCGAAGAAAGGAAAATAAATCAACATTTGATTCTAGTGATAGTTCAGAATACGGCTTGAGCGAAAACGTCTTAGACAGAAGTCAAGTCCACACCTGCAAATCAGAAAACGATATGAAGCTGATCAATTGGATGAGACCAACAAAGGAAAGGTCCATTCTCACCAAAATACGTAAGAATATTGAAGGCGAAGAAGAATCACTACAACGCGATCGGGTTCCTAAAAGATTGAACATTCCCAGACATATACCAGTGAAGACATACGTTAATAACATAGAATACAGCAAATAATCAGAGTAGTACCTTATATTCATATATTTTATTTTAGCTACTGAGGATATTTTATTTTATATCATTATTTTATATATTACTTTATTATTTTTATTTTATTATATTTTATTATGAATTATATATGATATAGAATTTGTTGGCATTCATATCTTTTCACTTTGTACTCGAACACTTCTGCGGGTATGTAACAAAATTTAAAAAAAATTATTGAAAAAGTTGAGCAATCTTCAGTACCCGAGATAGGGAGACCGTCGATTGCTGTTATGTTATTAAATCATGCACAATCAAGGCAGTAGGCAACAGATAGATCTTTTGCTTTCAATAAAAAGGGTTTTACAAAATGTCTCATTTTTCAAATAATACTACGTATTTCACATTATTATCTGATGAATATGTAAACTACTGACATAGTCCTTTCACGAAAGTTTGAGCCGTCGCGTCGGTTGGCCATGACAATTTGGAATATTCTACTGTGTACGTTCACGAAAGGTTGAGCCGTCGGTCGGTTGACCATGGAAATTTGGCATATTCCACTGTGTATATTAAAATTTTAGGTAATGTTGTTTATTTTCTTGTCAGATTGATACGCAATGTTGTCAATATTGCATAGAGTTCTCTGATGACTCGCAAGCTCGTCGGACAAGGCCGGGTACATTCGGCAACGTTGACTTTATTTTACGTTATGACTGCAAATACTGCCAACTTCAGATAAATGAACAAACGCCTACTATGCGCTCAAACTTTCGTGAACGGACTATATTTCACATTATTATCTGATGAACATGTAAACTACTCACCATTCATTCTCACGTATGATCAAATTCAAAATCCCAGTGATAAAATCCTGAGTTAAAGAACTCTGTCTTCCCGTATTAGGGTAGTTATTGGATTTGTTTAAAAAATGAACTGAAGATTTCATATTCAAGGGCTTCATTGTCATTGAAACAACTTTCTTCTTCTACTTTCTTCTGATTTCACTGAATATTTTGAAAGTACCCCTGAAAAAACGAAAGACCCAAGAGAAACTATCAAGTAAAGGGTTTTCCAATAAGAGCTGTTATTTTGAATAGCCCGCTATGTATTTCAGTAGATGTCACGTTTGAAGCTGTAATTTTTTGACATTTGACAAGTAGAAACTACGCCATTAATAAAAATGGAACGATACACGCTTCAGAACTCATTGAAATTATTTAAACTCACTATAAATATGGTGAAATTTTGGCAGAGACGGTTCGTAAAGTTCGAACATTTTTGGGTCGTCGTGAAGCACCTTGTCGGGCCGCAAAAAGAAATTGGTGGAAAAATTCGAGCTGTTGAGACAAGTTGTGATGTGAAGAATAAAGCCCGTGCACGTCGCTCAAGAACAACCGAGAATATTGCCGCTGTAGCCGAAAGAGTTGAAGAAAACCCGGGTTTGTCAATTCCTCGTCGTTCTTTGGAATTATAGGCATTCCACAAACGTCATTACACCGTCTTTTGTATGAAGATTTGGGTTTTAAGGCTTATAAAGTTCTGTTAACACAAGAACTTAAGCCGGCCGATCATCAACAACGGAAAAGTGTTATCTCTTGAAGAGGTGATCACAATTGACCACCGAGATCTTGTGATTTAACACCTTGTGACTTCTTCCTTTGAAGGTACGTGACAGAGAAGGTCTACGCCAATAGCCCAGCGTCGATTCAAGACCTCAAATATGTAATTCGTGAGGCCATCGATGACATAGGGTAGCCACTTTGCGATTTGGTTAAGAAAAATTGCATTAAAAGGATATGGTCCTGTAAGCGCGGTCGTGGTGGTCATTTGCCTGATCTAATTTCCCACTATTAACGGCATAGCTTCTTCTTTATAATGAAATTAACATCCGATCATTTATACACCTCTTATTGGAAAACCCTTTAATATTTATCTCTGCGCCAAAAGCTCCAGTCAAATTTTGTTCACCTATGAAATATCTTTCGAAAAATGCTGCTCTATAACCAGGAGGATTTTCAAACCCCCAAGTGATGATTTTTCATAACCTCAGATGTTCAAAGGATTATCCATAGACCTTTAATACCAAGTAATCATCTTCCATAGATTTGAACAATATAACAGGTATACTTGGTATGTTATATTTATCATATCATATTTTTATTTGTGTTCTAATTTTATGGATGAAGTCGAATCAGAAGAGATTATTATTTCAACTAACAAAAACCCTTCGATACGAATATTTTAACTTGTTGTTCGAACTGAGCTAATCATTCAATCACCATACACTTTTCGGGTAGACAGTTTTTACAGGGGTTTATATCTCTGGGCTGTTAATATACAGGGTGTCCCAAAACTCGACGTCAACCCGGAACCGGGTGAAAGGGCAAGTAATGCTGATTGTCAGAAAGATATAAAAAAAATCTAAGTTGCATGATTTTAAAATAATAGACATTTAAAAGAACACAGAAAATTCCACACCCTGTGACAGTCTTTTCACTCCTGTTGCCACAAATATCAACTTTTTCCAACTTTTTTTTTCGTTGTGTAACCCTGAATAATGCTTGTCTAAACTGTAATCAAAATTTTGATACCAGCTACTCTAGGTTTCATAAAAAATAGGGCTAACTTCTCAGAAAAAAAATTTAAAATAAACATTGCCTAGTTTCAACTGACTGTATTGAAAAAAAAATGTACTACGCAAGTTTGGCATGTTTTGTCAAAAGTTGGAGCATTTAGTAAGGATTCCAAAATGGTATATACTTGGTAAATTGTAGCTGCCGTAGTTCAAATTCGCTTTCGATTGCCTCTGAATACACTTTTTCTTTAACTGCTTTCCAGTAAAAAAAGTCCAATAGATTCAAGTCCGGTGAACGGGCTGGCCACGAGATTGGACCAGAACGTCCGATCCATCTTCCGGGAAAAATGTTTCCAGAAAAAAAAATCTAGAGAAATTTCTCCGGAAATTTTTTTTTCTGGAAAAATTATTTTCTCTGGAAAATTACTTGCCCTTTCACCCGGTTCCGGGTTGACGTCGAGTTTTGGGACACCCTGTATGCTGCTTCGTTTAATTCTTTTCTGCTCATAATGCACATAATGAATTTTTTGATATATGAGAAATTTTCTTTCGAGTGTTCCTCTTGATATTATTCATTTACTTATTATTCTTTGACTATTTTACCCTAGACTTTATTATCTCTTTGTGGATTTTTTTTCATCCGGTAATGAGAATTTCACCATGAAAGCACAATGCATATTTTTGGATCCTTCTATATTTACGGTTATTATCTTCACATCACATTTTCATGAAATCATCGGGATTCAATCTTGGTTTTCACGTGTGACGAACTGCTATTTCAGGAAAATCAAGAACCAAAAATTGCGGAGATGCTTCCGTCAATAGCTGAAGTTAATGAACAGGTGAGGATTGTTAATCAGAAGTGATGAAAATAACGTTTTACCTTTATTACAGGAGGTTATTTTGGAAGAATTTATCATAAGTAACATCAGCAGCGATAAACAATGGAAGGAAAGTACAAATGATAATCCTAAGGTAATTTTGCACAACTTATATTAGGTAGGAAGTGACAACAAACACTCACTATTCAATTGAAGTTTGATACACTTTTGGGGGCTTTTTCCTGGCAACAAAGTTGCTATCGTTTGAAAACTGTTATTTTACAGGCTTGTTCCTAGGGGAACAGCTCGATATGAATTTTGTGCCTGGATAGGTCTCAAACGTCACGGTTGGACTAACTGATGAAGAATCCGACTAATTCGAGGTCAAAAATTATTCTTTCCGTCTGTCCGTACACACGATAACCCTCGAACGGATAAAGTGAAAAATTCTGAAATTTCAATGGGAGGTTCAGATTTAATATGCCGCGTTTATGTTTGTTGAAGGATCAAGTCGGAAGAGTATTTTCGGAATATGGAAAGTTGAAATTTCTTATTATTTTCCTGATATTTCAGAAACTTCGTATTCGATCAATTCAAAATTGGGTATTTAGAAGGCAAATCGTGCCATTAATTTTTCAAAAATCGAACACAATTTTTTTTACATGTCTACAGCGATAAAAAAATTTCACATGAACTGGATGAAATTTTGTACAACTGTACCTAGTTCTTTAATTATCAATCACGATTATGAAAACACATTTGTAAAATATCGAATAGTTTCGTTACTACAATCATTCAAATGTTTCGTTCAGACCTCTGAACTAATAAAAAAAATTGTTTTGAGTTCAGAGTCGAAATAATTAAATAATTGGTATGTCCAAACATTCTAGATGAATTTAAAAAACAAATCAGCGAAACTTGCTTGGGACTCGAACCGACGCGGACGTAGGTATTAAATAGGGAAACGAGAGGAAGGATATTAATATTCGTTGCCAGGCAAAGGTAGTTTGTACTTCATAGAGTTTGACTACTGGCTAAATTATATTCAGTGAAATTCAAATACCCCTCCAACTCTATGAACTACGAACTACTGTTGACTGACAACGAATATTAATATCCTCAGAACAGTCTCGTTTCCCTTTTCAATACCTACGTCGGTTCGAGTCCCAACTAAGTTTCACTGAATTTTTTTTACAGTTTCATCTAGAAAGTTTGGACATACCAATTATTTAATCATTTTGACTCTAGAACTCAAAACAAATTTTTCTTATCAGGTATTTCAGAGTTCTGAACGAAACATTCGAATGACTGTAGTAACGAAACCGTTTGATATTTTACACTTTTGTTTTCATATTCGTGATTGATAATAATTGAAGAAGTACAATCGTACAAAATTTCATCCATTTCGGGTGGAATTTCTTTATCGCTGTAGACATGTGAAAAAAATTATTTTTTCGCAGAAATTCTTAGAAAATTGTGTCCATTCAGAAAATAAAATTCAATTTGACAATCGAAAAAAATTAGGAACATATTGCAGGTTTTCCGCCATTTTGTAAAATTTTTTGGAGTTCGTCAACCTTTCTGAGTAGAGAACCTGATTCGACTAAAAACCGTCACTTTTAGTGTTATACATAACTGAACACACTCATAAGAATCTTGCTCAAAATGAAGTTTAACACCCTGTATCTCGCTTATGCTTCGAAAACGGTATATGTATATTGTATAAGGCAAAAATGATTCTCCTGATGTACTCTACACGAATATATGTATGTTTGTCCAGTTTATGATGAAATACCCTGTATAAGAAAATTATGTTGTAAAACATCATACGAGTCAGAAGTCTTTTCACGCCTTTCATATTGGAAGAACAATGATTCAAATATGAAAATTCTGATGATCCTTGGTTAAATTTTTTATTTCAACTTTCCTTTTCGAATCAAAACACGAAAACAGAAACTATTAGTGTTTCCCTAGGAACAAGCGTGTGAAGAGAATTATTTGATTTGACTTTTTATGACCAACCAGTCATGTAACTGTAAACTTTCATATCAAAAGTTTCCCTCTAACTATACATACACTTTAACACTCTACGACAGGTTGTAAGAAATGCATTCTTTACAAATAGTACATTTCAGGACCCATTCGAGGAATTTGTCAGAAATATAAAAGCTCAATCTTCCCCCCCACGACCTGAAGGCAGAGAAATACCTAGATGTAAAGATTATTGTTACCTCTGGAGATTATTTTCCGAATTTACAGCTTTGAAGCTTCAGATAAATCTCAAGGATGAGCTTTTGGCACAACAACTTAACATTATAAAAGTACTTGCCACAAGATTATTCATTATGGAAACTTGTTTGAAGAGATTAGGAAAGACACCGGAAGAAATCGTAACCTGCTTAACGATATCTGAAAGTTTATTTTTATAATTATTATGTTTTTCTGCAGATAGCTGAGGAATTGATGTCTGGGAAGATGCTTTAACAGCTAAATTTGAAAACATTTAAAAATACCTACTGATGTGTGTGAAATTTATATTCTCTATTGACAACTACATGATTAAAATTCTTCAAGTTTCGTGGTTTTTTATTTCGTGAAATAAAATGATATAATAAAAGCATTCAATGAAAACTCAATGTAATTATCGTAAGTGCATCAAAATTACCGATAATTTTGCATGACAGCGTGAGGCACAAAACTGCATGAGTTCATTTTCGAATTTGGTTGAGGGCTCTTTCTTCGAAAATGAAAATGACCGAATGCAGTTTTTCAATTTTATCCGGTTATATTGATGCACGAGTGTAATTCGGGGAAATATTTCCCGACTAACCTGTCAAATTTGACACAGTGCAACTATCGCTGGGCTCTTTCGCTTTCTACAATGCAATTATCAACAGCAAAAAACCAAAAGCTTTTTTTATCAGATAAATTTTTCTTTGCAACAAAACAGTTTAGCCAATCACTAATTTTACGAGAAAAAATGACATGATAAAATCGCGACACCAAAGGTGGAGGTATGTAAATACAGTTGAATACCGAATCATATTTTCAGCCCGAAATAATAGAAGAAGAAATAAAAAATCATCCAATGTCCGAAATTCCCTCAAAACAACCCGATAACGAGAGACCCAAAGAAGATTCAGAAAAAACGAAAAGTCCTGGATTCACCATAGAACTTTCTTTAGAGAAGAGAAAGAAAGAACCCGTTGAAGAAATCTTGAAACCCAGAAAAGAATCGTCTGTAGATGCAGAATCAACAGTTCCATCCAAAATACCTTCCACTGCCAGTATGAAATCGGAAGACGAAGAAGAGTTGAACGCTACGCAAGATAAGGATAAGGGTCTGTCTAAGGCATCATCCAAGAGTGTGCACCTCATTCTAGATTACGGAACTGAAGGATCGCAAGTTGTTGAACCCCAAAAGGATCCAAATGTGACCCAAGAAGAAACTGATAGACCTGCCAGTCACGGGATACCTGTGGTTGGCAGTCATGACTCTCTGGAACTCTTAGGAAAGACTCCACGAGCTTCTGAGGATTCTGATAACGTCTGTGCTTGTGACAACAAGGTGAGTATAAAGCGACAGATTATACAGGATATGATCATAGACTAACTAAACGGAGAATAGATGAGACACTATTAGAACAAGCTTCAACGCCATCTGTTTTTGTACAGCATTACTAATTCGTGAAAAAACCTGAATTGAAAAAGGAATCTATATCGTAAAGCTGCCGCAAAAAGAATTCTGTAGTGCACATTTTGAATAGGTAGGTACTCCAATATAGGCAAAAAGTTTTTTGAAATTCTATTTCCAAAAGGATATCAGAAATGGATTCGTGCAAGTTATCGATGAGTGAGGAAATTTATTCTCATGAAAATAATACCTGCAACGAACTTTCATCATGATTTCTTTTTGGAATCGAGAAATGAGATCAATAATCAAATTCTGGATAGAATAAAAATTTATTACTGAAATAGGTATCACCAATTGAAAATACAGATTTATTTCATAAATATCTAATCAACAAACTAATAATTGCATTGAAACATTTTCAAAACTAACAATAATGAATTCAATAATACAAAATATGAATATTTACCTACTAAACTTATTCAATACATGAAAAACTTTTTTGAAACCTACTAGTATCTTAATTCTTACAGGTAACAGATATACATATATATATTTTTATAATTACCTTCTTGCATCTCGATTTCACATCCAATAACATAGCACGTCTTCACTCTTGCAGGCATATCGAAATTTTGTATTCAAAAAGAACGTGTCAAACCACTCCTTGTGTCAGTTGACAATTCAAAGGTTTTTGATAATAATGATTTTACATACTTACTATTTTCTCGATAGGATTTCCATGAATGCAACGACATCTAACTATCAAATTGAAAATAATTTTTTCGTGTATTAGTCTCCTCCTCCGACAGATGGTGCGGAATATACGAGTGGCTCATCTAATTTTTTAGTTTGTCTATGGATATGATAATGAACGAAACAAAAACTTATCAAAATCTCGATATGATTATTGTTCCATATTATATTATATTTGAAGTTTATCTTTGGACAGTTTTGAAGATGATATCTGGCAGAAGTTATGTCCATTATTGCAATAATACATTGCGTTATTTAATTTCGAAAATGTATGACAATTTGGTTAAATTGTCATCCTCGTAAAAAAACGCAAGGATCTAAGTCGGTGTACAGGGTGTCCCAAATTCGATAATCACTGAGACCATAAGGGTTAGAGAAAAATTGTTCAAGGACTCCCGATCCCTTTTTTCAAAATACGTTAATTTCCGGATCCCAGATATATCGGGTGTCCCAAGGTGAGTGGCCTAATACATCAAATCGAAAATTACGAAAATGACTCTAGTTCGCTCAATATTCGAGATTTAAGTCAGTAATTAGGACCAAAAAACATCAATAGTTTCTATAATAATCTAATAGACCACTTTGGGGCACCCGATTTATACAGGCTGTCCCAATTCGAGTGAAAACAAAAAACTCAATATCTTCGAAACGTATCAGATTTTCGAAAAACCTATTACAGGATGATACTCGGTGAAACAGCTAATAAGAAGCAATGATGAAAAATATAGAGTGTTCCATTAAAAAAACACATAATTTTCTATCTAGCTCTTGGACGGCGAATAACTTTTCGGATCAGATGGAAGCAACGTATGGGCAATTTAAATTACAAAAGAAAACGCCATTTTGGAAATAACTAATATATTTGAATTTGATTAATATGTTCTATGTGTTTTTCAGGCATACTGGGAGCAACTAGACAAATTAAAGGAAGAAAATAAATTGCTTCGTGAAGGCGTAAGTGTGAATTTGTTGTTATAACCAACAGAAATAATTATTTCTATTACAGAGTGAACTTCAACGTCTGAAGGACGAAGTGGAAGAAAAAATGAGGAGAATCCTAGAATTAAACGAAGAGGTTTGTGAAAATAGATTAATTTTCAAATCCAAATTTTGCGATTGGTTATTTCTAAAATCAGTTTCTGATTAAATTTGGTTTATGTGTATGATTTTCTCCGTTTCAAAGACTTACCATAACTCTACTGAAATCCTCATTTCAGAATAGAGCACTGAATGACATGATCAACATGCTTCGGACCAACCAAGTGAGTACAACCGAAGTATTGAACCTTATTAATGTAGAACTGTGTATTTTTTCACCATCTAAAATGCATATTCCAAAAACGAAAGGCAAGATATACATACAAAAACACCTGAAGTTCACGATTATTCCCTCAATGTCAATATAAAAAAATTCTTTCTTGTAAGTGATTGGCTAACCATGTCAAGACTCCATATGCAGGTTCCGAAATCAACATCGAAAAAATACGATATTCAATGCATTAGAGAGATAGTATTTTGCCGTCGAGTTGCACAGTGGTCGAATCAACAATAATGTGGTTGTCTTGAATCGAGTATAGTCTATAAGAGCCCGTGAACCCCAGACCTTCGTTATTTTATAAAAGCTGAAAACTTGTCTACGCATGCTCCCAACACAGGTAAGAACGATGGACCATTATCAAGTTTGGTTTACCCTGGCTTTGGCAGGTAAACGGTATTAAAGAGGTGTAAACTACTGATCTAATTTCGTCAGATTATAAAGTGTGATTTTTTGATATTACCTTCAGAATATCATTAAAAATCACGTCATTAATTGCCAGACACTTAATATAGTGGCAATCCCTTGCCAGACACGCTTAATGTTCATTAAATTATATGTAATTCTACTTACGTTATAGTATAAAAGCTGATTTTTATATATAATACTTGGGTAATAATTAGATGATGTTTCCTCATTAGCCAGACTTTTTGATAGTGCCAACCCTTTGCCAGACAAGAAAAAGACAAGACAAGAAAAGACATTCGATGCAACAACTAAATTAAATCGTTAATAGAATAAATTAAAATTTTTAACAATTTTATGTTTTTGAAATTCACTTAAATGATTAGTTATATAAATCTGTACCAAAAAATTTATTTGCATAAGTCATTATAATCATGCCGTCTCACTCGTACCTACTCATATATACTGTCTCGTGCTCGCACCTGCAGCTAAACTACAAGCTTGTCTGGCAAAGGGTTGGCACTATCAAAAATGTCTGGCTAATGAGGAACATTATCTAATTATTACCCAAGTATTATATATCAGAATCAGCTTTTATACTATAACGTAAGTAGAATTACATATAATTAATGAACATTAAGGTGTCTGGCAACACATATAAGGGTTAAGGGTGTCTGGCAAGGGGTTGCCACTATAGTAAGTGTCTGGCAATTAATGATGTGATTTATAATGATATTCTGAAGGTAATATCAAAAAATCACTCTTTATAATTTGACGAAATTAGATCAGTATTTTACACCCCTTTAATACCGTTTGCCTGCCAAAGCCAGGGCAACCCAAATTTCATAATGGTCTATCGTTCTTACCTGTGTTGGGAGCATGCGTAGACAAGTTTTCAGCTTTTATAAAATAACGAAGGTCTGGGGTTCACGGGCTCTTGCTCTAATAACACGGGAAGGCCGAACCAATGGTCGCATTCAGCGGACGTAACAGTTGTGCAACCCTAGCGGAAACGTTCGGTGGCACATGCGCTACCAACTCAACACGTTCTGGAGCGAACACCATGTTTTGGGGCTCATTTCATTTGTGCGAGGTAGCGGTAGCGCATACGCAGGTATGATGTTGAGCGATGGATACAAGATACACTTCGTAATTCTTCACAAAAACAGACTGATCCAGCAAAATAGGGAGTAAAGTAAACAAAAGGCACCTGTTGAGACTTAAAAACCGGTTTGTTTACATCTGTCCAAAAGGTTTTTTAGGCAATCAGTTGATCGTTAGCAGCCATAACCTATCTCGGCTTGCCAGCGAACCCTTAACACGATATCGACGATACCGCTACCGATAGGTAGCGGTAGCGCTTTGCGCTATCGCCCGCTGAATGCGACCATTAAGTCAATTAATCAGGCTGCGCGTAATTCTCGATTCGTGTACTTTAAGCTACCTAACATACCGGTTTATTTAGGCAACTCACAACAATATAAGACAAATACAACTGCATAATCCGCATAGGACCATTTATTCTTGCCCGAATCGTCGCTCGTAAATATTTTGAATATACCACTGTTCAACTGTAGGTACGGCAAAATTCTCCTTCTGATGGATGCATTGAATTTCATTATGTTTCTGATGTGAATTTTCAAACCTGTATATGGACAGGGCTATGCATAGCATGCACCTTTGGTTCTTTGCGTTCTTTCTGCTCTTTGATATTGTGAAAAATCTCAAAAACACTAATCTGTCACTTAGATAACACATCGTGCCGTTCAGAAATGTACTGAACAGAAAGCTACAAGTGACGGTGAAACTTCAATCCAATGTTCCTCAGTGCGAACCTTCTTTGCGTTGATAAGGCTTAATCTGTGTGTATTTTTCTTGTTTTCATTTCATGATTCAATAACATGTGCATTGATATTTTCTTAATTATTGATAGTTCCTTCCAATCCTGCTCCAAATATCTTACCGTAAACTATGACCTCTTTTATATTATGATGAAGCGAATGAAAGATTACAAGGTTGAACCTGTTTTCTTTTTTATAACATTTCACTCTGCGATATCCATAATTCCTGGCTTTTCGATGACACGTCTCAGTTATTATAATTGTATTTTTCAACAGATATCCCAAACCATATTCCTTTACCCATGTTTTCTGATGTTCCTATTCTTCACTAGCCCACAAAGAAACTAAGGAATTACCAGCGACTCAGAACCCATGAGTTCAGACTCAGACTACCCTAAGGGTACTTCCGAACCACTAGACCTGCAGTTCGAACTTCGACAACCGAAAAGAAGAATGGCATGTAGAGACAAATGTGCGTACCAACATAGAGACACTCCAGATCCCACACAGATGTCCAGGAAACTCTGTATATTGAAGAAGATTCAGAAAAGGAAATGAATCGCCCCCATTTATCGATGTCTATAAAAGAGAAGACAGAGAAAGTTCATTTCAGACTCTAGCAGTACGGTTTGCAATGAAGAAGTTTGTCCTTTCCTGATTAATAAATTGGTCAATATTGACAAGAATGAACGCGCTAGAGGAGGAAACGACACCAATAATCAATGCCCAGCGACAACCTTCCCTAACTATCAATACGGGATGGACCAATGTCAGGACACCACTTGTCCAAATAAAGATAACATGCCACCCACACAACCCATAGATGCTGAAGGTATATACTGTGGCGTTGAAGAGATAGCATTGAGCTGTGGCAAAGCATCATGCCAAACAGAAGTATGCGATCAATTTTATGAGGATCTATCACAGCCAACTAAGTGTGTCGATGAGACCTGTTTAAACACTACTTGTGACGAAGAACGATTGATTGCTGTTGCTTCTTATGGGGTTGAATGCAACGATGAAACATGTCCTAACAAGGATTACTATTTTCCACCGACATCAGAGTCAAAAGGAACTAGAACAGCAGAAAACTATCAAGAACCGGGTGGTGGTATGAGTGAACAGCAAGCGGTAAATACAACTTTTCCCATTACTTGTACTGATGATACCTGTAGGGTGATTGAATGTTCAGGTTACTCACGAACTGGTTACCTACGTCTTGCCAATAGACCAGTCATACCGGGCCGTTCAGTATATAGTGAGCCTTCGAATAGGTGAAGCCACAAACGAATCACCGAATTTATTTTTGTCACTTGTCATCCTTCAAACACTTGTTTGAGCCAAATCTATTAATAAATGTAATAGTTCTGAGTGTCTAAAGCTAGCCATCTCAGTGTTTTTTTAACGGTCGCGTCGTTTTGGTCTGCGAGCGGCCTAACTGTTTATTACTGAAACGATTGAAATCCGAAATCTCCAAAAAACGGCCACATTCATCGAAGGAAAAATGTTTCTTTTCGTGAGACAATGTACTAGGTCACAAATCAACAAAAACAATGGCAAAAATCCATGATCTACGCCTCGAATTGCTTCCTAATCCACCGTATTCTCCAGATTCAGCCACAAGCGATTATTTTATCTGTTTCCAAACTCGAACAGGGTCAGAAATTTGAGAGGGACAATGAGGTCAAATTCGAAAGTGCAGCATATTTTGGGAACATTGACAAATCCTACTATTTGAAAGGTATCGCAATGTTGGAAAATCTTTGGGCTCAGTCTTTCCAGCTAAAAGAAGGCTATGTTGAGAAATATTTAGTAATTTCGACAAAAATCGTTCGTTTTCTTTGTTAGGCTCACTACATATTGAACGCCCTAGTACGTACCTCAAGGGGTCGTTAAAAAAGATCCTCTATATGATTCACAGGCACCACCTATTGGCTCATTCACTACTCAGCAAACAGTAAATGAACCTTCCATTCACCAGCAGCATCAGCCAATACATATTTGCTCCGTAACTGATAAACATGGAACTGTACACCCTCTCTCGGGGGTACGTACAGATTGTACCTGCGTGAATACAGGAAGATATCCTGTTCAGATGGATCCTAATTGTCCTTGCATGACGAATGCTGCAAACAAATGGGCATACCGATACAACATGCATTTGCTCCACAAGCCGTTTCTAAAGTACCCAGTATTTGCATTTGCGGAATTCCCTCAGAGTGTCAAAGGGATGATTTCATGAGTGAAAACAAGACTACTGAGCAAGTGTCTGCATTAGGACAACCTCAAACTATTAAAATCGAGGGTAAGTGTCCAATATCAGGGGCAGGCCGTTTTCAACATGATTTAGTGGCACTTTCAGCTAGTGCTGAAGGACCGAAACAATTTGAAGCTCCATCTGCTCTCCCGAATTATGGAAAGGTCGAACCTGTTGATGCTGTTGAGAATGAGGCAGAGGTATGTGCTATATGTGAAATTAACGCGTTTGATATACTGAAAGGTCATACTCATACTCCATTAACAGTTATAGAATCAATCGGTAGGCATTAAAATATTTGGAATGTTGAATTGATATCCTAAAAGGTGGACGCTCACTTGGACGAGACGAGACGAGACGAAGCGTAATTTCGCCTGGGACTGCGCACTTGGACGAAGCGATGCGGCGAGCAGGCATCGGAAGAAATTCCCCCTATTATTGGGCCGCAATAAATTTTTATTACCCTTGCTGCATGCCGACTACCCGAATGAACAAGGGTAGAGCTATGAGCTATTGTTCGAATCGTGTTTTTGGTCATAATCTTGTTTTAATAGCTTCGTCGTCCCACCTTCATACAAGAATAAAAAAAATTTCTGCGACTGGAAAACAATTCGACATTTTATTTCTGTTGACAAGTAACAAAATATAACTTTTCTTGAAATGCATGGGTTTCATTCTTCACATCACTAACTTGTCCCAACAGCTCAAATTTTTCCACCAATTTCTTTATTGCGGCCCGACAAGGTGCTTCACGACGACCCAAAAAATGTTCGAGTTTTACGAACCGTATCTATCTGCCAAATTTTCACCATTTTTATAGTGAATTTTAATAATTTCAATGCGTTCTTGAAGCGTGTATCGTTCCATTTTTATTAATGGCGTAGTTTCTACTTGTCAAATGTCAAAAAATGACAGCTTCAAACGTGATATTCTTCAGTACATTTTGTTGGATGAAATGCTTCATGAAATTAATCCGAAATAAAAGATAACAAACTACTGGCGTAAAACGATTCGCTTCCAAATCTCTTTTCGCGAATTGATAACACTTTGGTTTTTAGCCATAAATACCTAATGAAAACAATCAACAGGGACATATCGACCAGAAAAACCTTACCTTGTTAAGATATTTGACTACCGAGTGATTCTATATTTAAGAATGGAGTATGCACTGGTAGAATGAGAACGTGATAAATCACCCTGTTCAATAAATAGACAACATGGATTTCACTCATATTACGGAATGTTTGAAATAATTTCAGGTCATGTTACCAGAAATTGTTGGAATTCCAATGGAAGACAAAGAAATACAAAATACCGACCAACCGGTCTATCCATCGATGCCTCAAGATGCCTCAGCAGGTAGTGAAAAATAATTTGAATTGAAATTTGAATCAGATTCCAACCTCCTTGACGACCGATGAATTTTCATAAGAATTATTCGTTTATATCAGTCACAATTCCAATATTTAGTAGCTTTTCACAGAATCACAACGAACAGTTTTTTTTGTGACATGCACATGCCTGCTCTTCTTGGCAACGTGAAACTATACAAATTATGACTTCAATGGATCTCGAAGGGAAAACACTAAAGCTCTTTCAAATGAATGAAGTTCTGTACTGCTCTAAAAACTAGCAATATCCTTCCGACGAAAGTGTTGAGCTTGAATCAATTTTTTCGACCTGATTTTGGAATCTTCTTTTTCGAATTTCAAATTTGCTGATGATTTTTATATTGCAGCTGAACAGCCTTATACTGGTATAGAGGAAAAACCTCCTACAGTTGATGATGAAAAGCAGACGGCCGTTGATTCAGTGGCTATCGAAGATCGCGCTATCCAGATATCTGAAAAACCTTCTGCAACGGTTGAAGATGTAACTCAGAGTGCAGTGAACGAAAAACCATCAGAATTCGTGAGAGAAGAGCCCCTTACGTACACAGAAGACACGCCAAATGTTATGGACTACCCTGCGGAAAAGACCAGTGAAAAACCATCTTGGACAGGAAACCTGATACAGGTGTTGACGAAATCCATCTACTACTATTCCCGAACAACAATCTTCAGCTGCCGATGAAAAGCCATCATCAGTCATTGATGAAAAACCTTCTGCAGGGGCAGATAAAATGGAACCTATTACTATCTACTTCCGTCATACCGTCGCTGTTGCCAGCGAAAAACCATCAGCAGTGGTCAGCGAAAAGCCGTCCGCAGCTGCCAGCGAAAAACCATCAGCAGTGGTTAGCGAAAAGCCGTCTGCAGCTGCCAGTGAAAAACCATCAGCAGTGGTCAGCGAAAAACCTTCTGCAGTTGCCAGCGAAAAGCCATCAGCAACTGTTAGCGAAAAACCTTCGGAACCAATGGACACAAGCATGGATATTTGTGGGGATAGCACATGTGAGAAAAAATTAACAGAAAAAGAATATGTTCAGCCAAGAGAAAGTGAACCTATTCAACAAGCGGAGTCTGTACCTACGCGACCCGTTGAGGAAGAGCCACATTCACCTCCAGAGAGTCAACCACTTCCACTTGTAGAAGACAAACCCCTTCAACATCCAGAAGGTGAACAACCTGTTCAACCTGCAGAAGGTGCACCAATGCGATCTGCAGAGAGTCAACCTGATCAACCTTCCGACAGTAAAGAACCCACTGAGACACCAAAACCGGTTCCGCCTTCTTCCGGTGGCGATGATAAAATCGTCGTACGCTGTATTTGCAAATCCAAATACTGCAAGCTCGTTCCAGATCCTGAAAACCCCGATCAAAGGCTTTGTGTAGATTCTTCCTCCACGAACATTAAACGCGACGACAGCTCCTGCGTTTGTCAACCAACCTGCCCGAAGACAGACCCCGAGATATGTCCTCCTTGCGAAGATGATAAGAATGATACTTCCGAAACTACGCAAGAGATCAAATACCCAAAAGAAACGACCGTTATGACAGTTAACCAACTATTTCTGATGCCGCAAAAACCAGGAAGCTTGAGTAAAGAACAGGAATACGCAGGATTATCGCGTAAAGATAATGCTCCAAGAAATGGCGAATACATTGCACCAAGGAAAGCTGCGAGTAAATACGGAATTCAAGACGAAGATGATGACGAATTAACCGGAAATACGGAAATCAAAAACGCTGATTTGAAGCTGGTGATTGCGGATCTGAAAAGCAAACTTCTAGACGCAGAGGATAAAATTGAGGAATTGAAAACCGTAATGTAGAATCACTGGTAATGGATAGGTTTTTTATGAATTTTATTTTCAGGGCAAAAACTTCAATGATAAGGACAATGATACCGTGAGTAATTCATCAACGTTCTTGAACACACATTATTGTATCTTATGAATCTTTGGATGATTTTCATATGACTATAATTTGGAGACAATATTGTAGGTTCTACGTAGTTTATTATTTTGAGTATACTTCAACTAAACATTTCTGAAACGTTGAACATCCGTTATACCTTAGACTAAGTAATATAGTCTAAGATCATAACTCATATCATCAGAGTTGTGGGCTTAGACATCTTCCTTTGTCTAAGGTTGTGGGCATTGATGTTAATGTTGTGGATTGTCCTCAACCTGAGAAAAGGTGTGCCGTCATTGACGCCTCATCGTGGAGCTTATACTCAATGGGGGCTTTGATATATCCGACCTTGAGAGCCGGCTTATACCGCTCTGATGACCTACTCGCATCGTAGTTGTTCATCTAAAGACTACTTGCAGCAACTTCAGCAAATTAATAAGATGTTGCTTCATATATGGGCGGAAACGCAAAACGCTGAGGTTCCCCACACTATATTTCAACTCATAGTTGACTGCATTTCATATGTGGCAAATGACCTGAAGAAATTGAAGAATTCAATTCAATTCAATTCAATTCAATTCAATTCAATTTTATTCATCATAAAGAAAGTACATAATAGTTAAATTTAACAAATTGAGTTGCAGAGTATGCAGTCTTAGCAAGCTTGTATACTGTCATACGCTGCAAAAACCAATGATGAACACTCTCCGATTAACCAAACAATTGAAAGAAACAAGTTTTGAACAAGCATTGTCAGGAAACCAGAAAGATTATGCATAGAGAATAGCCTCGAATCTATTTGAGTTCAACATTATGTATGTACGGAGTCGATTTCTGTATACTTTACTCTTTAAATTAAATGATGCTTTCAATTCTGTAGGAGGAGATTATAAATCATATTGGTTTATGATTTAGGAGGACCCATTTTAAACTTTGCTCCTTGTTCCAAAATAATCTGGATCCACCTTAGATTTCATATGAAGGTGAAAAAAATAGAACATCGAGATAGATGTATTATTGTCCAAGTAGCATGAGCTTTTGCATAAAAGCATCATAGCTGTATAATATAGTGTTTTCAATACCATTTTTTCATGATTACCATTCCATCATGGTATGAATTTCGGTGCCTAAGTCCTCAGTTTGAGTCAACTCTAGAATCTCTATTTATATGAAACTCATATTAAATTTTTTTCAGGCCTTGATAACGAAGTATTCTGAAGAGATAAATCAGATGAAAAAGGTTTTGGATTATATGTTTATGAAAAGTGCGTGTGACTCAAATTCATGTTTTGTTTCAGTCTCTAAAGTGGACAAAGAAAGAGAGGGAAGAGTACGAGTATCTCAAACAAAGAGTGAAACTTCTGGAACAAGGCAAAGGGGACACAGATAATATAACATCGAATTTACAAACTGCTGTAAGTCCACAACAAAAAAGAATAAAAGTTTCATGAAAGATATTCTTCATACACAGAAAATATAAATTTTCATTTCCGTCATGGATTATTCATATTTATTTAGAACATAACAATATTCCCTTTGAAATGTGAGATAAATATTTTCATTGAATCTTATGATACATTCTACTTCTAAATCTAAGTTCCTTCGAATATGCTATTTTTTTGTGCTTTCATGCTTTCCAACTTCAAATATAGGTGGATCTTTATGTCGATACTATAGAGCTTTTAGAGGCATCTGACAGAAATTAAAGAACGAGGTGAGTTGCATGACATTTCAAGAGAATATTATAATTGAGCACATTTTTTTATTATAAAAACGATTCAATAAATTTAAATACTTCTTAAACTTTAGATAGAACAGTACAGAGGTTTGAACGAGACGTTACATGACAATATTTTAAGCATGAGGCATGAAATTGAAGGCATGAAGAAAACATTTCAGCAAGAGGTGAGTGAATATTGGATATTTTCATTTTGAGCATTTGCGCATCTACAAATCGAGTGCGATCGAATGACTGCTTTCCAATTGTAACAATTTTTGACATTTCTGAATAATTCTATACGTGAATACAGGCCACTTAAACGATGTATCGAAATTGATGCAAAAAAATTTGCTTACAGATTACGAAACCGTCCGGGATCCACTTACTTTCCGGGCATATTTCCTTGGAGAAAGTAGCATTTCCCGGCTAGATCAGAAAGTTTTACTCGCCTACGGCTCTTCCTAGAATGAAGTCTTTTTGTCCAAAAAAACCTATTTCTTGTTAACGGAAATTGCTATTGTTTTCAACTAAGAATCATGCATGAACTTTACGATTGGCGAATTCTCACCTATTTTGGGTGATAGTCTCCATAAAGACACTCCATGAATGTTATTGAGAAATAAGAAAGCCAATTCAATTGATGAAACCTAAAGTTTCTACGAAAACAACATGAAAATTATCAATTGATGACTTTTTTTCTATATTTCGTCTTATGTCAATATAATTGCAGATTGATGATCAGAAATGGATCAATTTCGTATTACACATAGACAATGTGATATTCAACATACAAATCAAATTTACTCTGAACAGGTGAGAAAAATTCTGCATGCTGTCAAACATTCCTCTAGTTTATCATGAAGATACCGGGAATTGATCAATGTAACTCAAAATATTTATAGATAATACAATTTCATTTCATTTTTATTATAATTAAACCACGAGTTTAGAGACAAACGTATCTTTAATCTCAGAAATACACATGAACAGAAATCAAACATGTTACACTTTTAGTGTCATGTTCCTATTTCAGTTAAAACTAAAACCTTTTTGAGTTTGTCCAGTGTTTTGAAAACAGTTCTTATGTTGAATTTGGAACCAATTCTTCTTATTTTTTCTGTTATTCTTGCCGATGTACAACATACAACATTTTTTCAGAAGTGAAAGCCATTTTGCAGCATCTAGTCAAGTATCTAGTTCTGGTACCTAGCTTGAGAAAACGGGTTGTTATAAGTTTTGGCATCATCTGCGGAAAAGGCAGAAAATAACATGTGCTGTATACAGGGTGTCTGTAAATAAATGCGAGCGACTTAGGAAATGATTTCTCTATATAAGCAGGGGTAGTTCATATGCATTTTTTTCGAAATCAACCTCCTTTGTAAGATACAGCCTTTCGAAGGTGATGACGAGTTTACAGTTTTAATTTTTTTGAAGAGTCCTAAAAAACACTGAGTCATAAAACAATACATAATATGATTCATTAAGTAGATGTTACTCACACAATTTTTTTTGATCCACTTACTTTATTATTATTTATTAGGGGTTGAAAATAGCATCCCCATATGATGTTCCTCCAAAAATTGTTTCGTTGAATAGATTTTTGAAACCAAAAGAGAATTTATTTTTGAAAATCTATCCTACGAAAACAATTCTTGAACGAAAATCATAAGGGGTTGTTATTTTCAACCCTAATAATAACGTTAGAGACCTAAAAAAATTGTGTGAGTACATCTATAATATACTTAGTGCTTCATATTATGTATTGTTTTATGACTCGATGTTTTTTAGGACTCATAAAAAAAAATTAAAAACTGTCATCGCCTTCCAAAGGCTGTATCTTGGGAGGGGGGTCTCAGTTGTTTACAGACAGCCTGTATAGTGTGAATCACACTTGCCCAGCACTGATCCAATGGGACCCTCATATCATTTCGGTTGTTGAAATTTGCAACTCTCACTTTGAGTTGAGTTGAGCGCAATTCTATATTGCGTTGCGACTATTTTTCCTGAAATACGATAGAATGAGAACCTAATGATTCAGAATATCGCGAATTCTTGGCTCGAATACTCTCGCTTCTTTCACGAGGTCGGTTTTTGAGCTATCGTCATACCATTTATGCAATTCTCCTATAAAGATAGAATAGTTTATTTTTCTAGTTCTTCTTTCTGGGTAGTATTGTAGTCAAATCCCTTTCAATGTTTATTCTTTTAATAGAGGGGATTGAGGGGAAGTAAGCAGATGAGATCTGTTCGATCTGGGACAATCATGTTCCCTTGCTTTTTTACTAAATATTCCATGATAGCCTCGCTTGCAGCATTATCTATCACAAGGTACAGAGGTGTAAGTTTATTCGAACGTTACGCACGTTATTGCGTTCTCATATAACACCAATTAATAAGTGATTAACTGTTTACAACATTGTAATATTAATATTGGAAAACATATCCATATTTGCTCGATTTACAGCATTATATTTTCGAAGGATGAAAGTTTTGAATGAAGTCTTTCACCGTCTACTGTATATGATTGACGCTTATTTACATGTCATTCCATCCGAGACCATTTCGTTCGTTTATTGATAAAATAGCCTGACAAACTGAAGCAGTTGGTTGCGAGTAGTCAGAAAAATCTTTTTGTACGAACTCTTAATTGATCAATTTTCGGTACTTCTAAGTTTAAAGTGTGTGTGTCAGCTCATTGAAACTTTTTTTTAACTTTAAATAAAATATTAATGATTTTCAAGATCAACAAGTACCAGAACCTCTATAAACAACTGATGGAACTGAACTACGAACTGGAATCAGAACATGTGAACAATTTGCAAGATCTTTCAATGATGGAGACACAATTCAATAAGTATCATTCTATTTGTAAGATTCAAGAGGTAAAAAGAATTATTTCTGCTTCATCCTTCTCCCCTGCTGGCTTGCTAACAACTTTCTGCTTCTACACTTCCAATTTAATATTTCCTCGTATCAAATAAGTGTTATACCGAATGGAAAATGTTCACAGGAAGAGAAGATCGTTATAAAGAATCAACTGAAGAAACTGACAAAGAAAAACAAATGTTATGAAGAAGTTGTGCAATTTTTCAAGGAAGAAATGTCTGTTATGTCCGATGAGCTGCTTACATTACAGGAAGTTCTTGTGAGTCCAACATTTTTGAAATGATTTTTGTATCAACTAGCTATTATTATCCCTAAAAGAACTGAAGAATGTCATAATGCGATAAACGTAAAATATTTCTAATGATTTCTACATCATAAGGCACGCTATTTCTTATACCGAAAAAATAGCCTTTTATATAACGGTTATCCATTTCGCGGTTTCAAAAGTATACGGTTGGAATTCGATATCTGTCAAACGAAGTTTAAAAAAAAAAAAAATTTTGTTTAGTTGAAAGTCTGACATTTATGAAAATGGATCGCTTGACTATCGCACAACGCATGAAAATTGTAAAAACCTAATACAAAATGGCGATTCTGCCACAGCCACATATCGTGCTTTAAGAGCAGATTTTGGTTTACAAAATCGTCCAACTACGCAAGCAATTGGTAAAATTGTGAAGTAATTTGAAGAGACTGGATTGGTTACAGATATTGTAAGCCCTGTGCATCATCGTTTTGCCCGTACCACTGAAAATATCACTACTGTAAGTGAAAGTGTTGCCGAAGACCCGAATCTGTCGATTCCTCGTCATTCTCAGGAATTAGGACTGTCTTACGGCACATTATGGCGTATTTTGCATTAAGATCTACACCTACACCCAAATAAAATCCAGCTCACACAACAACTGAAGCCAGCCGACCATTCACATCAACATCGTGGATACGTCGAATGGGTGCTTGAACAACCGGCGGTGGACGGCGATATCAACTGGCCACCAAGATCATGCGATTTGACACTGCTTGACTTTTTTTTGTGAGGCTACGCGAAAGACCGTGTTTATGCAGATAAACCTTCAACTCTTGAGTAGTTAAAAACCAATATTCGTTCAAGTTATGGCTGAGATACCGCCCAATATGTGTCAAAAGGTGGTCGAAAATTACCCCAAAAGAATCGATGCTTGCAACAATTCGGGTGGTTGTCATTTAAATGATGTAGTGTTTTACACAAATGTCAACGTTCAAACTTCATAATAAAAAAGAAATATCATGATAAAAAATATTTTTTATGTGTTTTATTTACGTTTACTTTTGAAAACCGCAAAATGGATAACCCTGTATCTTTGCCGGTTGCCATTAGATTTCTATATGTACAATCTCTTTTTTTTCAGTTTTGATATTTTTAGGTATAATGGTCCGTACCTGAATACGCTCATAATACTTAATTGTTTTTTATGTCAAAGAAGTTGTATCAATGTCCTTACTATTGAAGTGAACCCGAAATGCAACATCATTATGATCTTTCTTCCGATATTTTATTTATCTCTTTACTTTAAAAAAAATAAACTCATTGATTCACGCATAATATTCTCCATATAAAGGGGTTTCCAATTATAGAGGTGTTATTTTGAATAGTCCGCTATTTCGGTAGATGCCAAGTTTGAAGCTGTCATTTTTCGACAATTGACAAGTAGAAACTACGCCATTAATGAAAATGGAACGACACAAGCTTCAAGAACGCATTGAAATTATTAAAATTCAGTATAAAAATGGTGAAAATTTGGCAGAGACGGTTCGTAAAACTAGAACATTTTTGGGCCATCGAAGCTTGTCAAGCAATAAAGAAATTGGTGGAAAAATTCGAGCTGTTGGGACAAGTTAGTGATGTGGAAGTGCTGAAGAAAACCTAGGTTTGTCCATTCCCCGTCGTTCTTTGGAATTAGGCCTTCCACAAACATCATTACACCGTATTTTGCATAAAGATTTGGGTCTTAAGGCTTAAAAAATTCAGTTAACACAAGAACTCGAGCCGGCCCATCATCAACAACGTTGTCTTTGCTGATTGAGTCGTTGAAATGTATGAAATTGATTCGTAATTCCATCCAAAAATCATCTTGAGTGATGAGGCTCATTTCTACCTCGATGGCTTCGTCAACAAGCAAAATTGTCGCTCGAAAAACCCAAGAGTTAATGTTCAAAAACCTCTCGATCCTCAAAGTGTGATTGTTTGGAGCGGTTTATGGTCCGGCGGAGTCATTGGACCTCACTTTTTCTAAAATGAGGCTGGAGCAACAGTTACGGTGAAAGGATTGCGCTATCGAGAGGGATGATTAATGATTTTTTATTGCCTAAATTGGATAGTATTGATTTGGACCACGTTTACTTTCAACAAGAAGGCGCTACGTGCCACCCAAGCAACCAAACCATTGATCTTTTGCGGGAAAAGTTTCCGGACCGTGTTATCTCTCGAAGAGGTGATCACAATTGGCCACCGAGATCTTGTGATTTAACACCTTGCGACTTCTTCCTTTGGGGCCACGTAAAAGAGAAGGTCTACGCCAATAGCCCAGCGTCGATTGAAGACGATTTGGCTATGGAAAATTTCATTAAAAGGATATGGTCCTGTAAGCGTGGTCGTGATGGTCATTTGCCTGATGTTATTTTCCACTATTAACGGCATAGCTTCTTCTTAATAATGAAATAAACATCCGATCATTTATATCGAAAAATGGCATTCTTCTTTGAATATCAAAAAAACACCTCTTTTGGAAAACCCTTTAATTTTACTAGTCGATTTAAATGATCCTCTTTTTGATTGTTGTCATTTTCTTCTTTCATCTTCAGAATGTTACCAATGTGAGTTCCCAAGAGGAAAACAACAAATTGATAGGTGCTATCCTCCAACTGAGAAGGATAAACGATCGCTTAGTAGGACATTTATGCGCTATAGAAAAACAAGTTATTCTAGAAAATCAAATAAACCAAATCAATGAGGCCAGAATAAACGAACTTCAGAACATCATCAGCGCCAAGAACAATGATCTGACGCAACACGATGATCTCATTCAAGATATGCGAAGAAAATTGAACAATGCAACGAAACAGAAACGTCGATCTTAAGAACACCATCAAGAATTTAACGGACACTGTTGTAGAAATACAGGAAGGTATCAAATCTGTTGAAAGGGATCAGATGAAGAACTTGAACGACGTTTCGGTGGTTGAGTCTAAGGTATGCTTGGCCAATGGAGATTTAGAATCGATCAAGACATGCATGGAACAAAAGAATAGTCGGATTGTTGAACTCGAGAACCAGCTCAAGAGTAAGGAAGTTGATCTCACCTTAGCTACGAAAGAATTGAGTATGTTGAAAGAGAAGAAGGCTAGTAGTAAGGAAATGGTAGGTTGAATTTATTTTAAAATTCTGTTTTCATTTTAAAGTATCCATCGATATTCCAGATAAAATCCTTGAAGGAACAACTAACTTTAGCAGAGAAAAAAAATCAACAGATTGTGGGAGACTACCAGGTGGTCGTGAAAAAACTCAAGGACTACTCAAGTCTCCAGCATATGAAGGAGTATGAACTGAATCATTATAAATCTTTAGTAGGAGAAATGAAGATCAGCGTAAGAAAATTTAATTTATTTTTCTGCTATCACCTCTTCCGCATCTCTTCCTACCAAAATATATTTCATTTGTTCATAGTTGGGGCAATTAAACAACGGTCTGGAAAAATGTGAGGCTTCAAATATCCACTTCTATGAAGATTTGAGGAACTCTGACCATTCACGTGGGATGTTACAACACAGAAAGAATAGTTTACCAATTGTTTTCGATGAACTCAAGAAGTCAGTAAGTCTATTTCGTAATATTCAATTATGCATTTTCACTTTGGCAAAGAATTCAAATTTAGTTTAGTTTAAAAAGGGGTTACAGTTCACGGCGAACTTAAGGTCTATTGTGCCCCCTTACAGAGCTGTTCGAACCATATCCTCACAGCTCGCCTTCCAGTTCCAGAGATCTGATGAAGTCCAATATTTGTGAAGGCTTCAACGAGGGTAATACCTCAGTCCAACAAATTTCTCGCCAATCTTTCGTTAGACTCGCAATGCCAAAGCATTCGCGTGACTTATGCCCGTACTCATAGTCGATGCTCCGTCAGATCTCAATTCAAACTCATACTCAAACCGTGCTCGGCGGAGACGAGCTCGCATGCTTAGCGACGATCGTATCTCATAAACAAACTTTCGGCAAAACTCGGCGGAGAATTCGAACATTGTCGGAATCTGGTTATTTTCACTTTTTTCTGTGGTATCACTGCTGAGTTGCCATGGAGATCCGCCATTTACATTGAAATTTGAATATTGACAATTTGTATGACAGTTCGACATCCAAGCACGTCTCAAGGTTGGTCGGTAGCTGAGCATCGACGAAGTATTGCTTGAGATGAAAGGGAATGCTTGAGAACTGCTTGAGTACGAGAACTGACGGAGCATCGACTATGAGTACGGGCATTAGTGAATGGGGATTTCTTCCTCCTCCCCACAGAACCTACACTCGTCAGTGTCCGACAATACCATCCTCAACAGGTGCCTCCTGAGGCGACAGTGTCCTGTCAGAAAGCCAGTGAGGAGGTGTAACTGTTTCTTACTAAGATCCATATATCTTTTGGATCTTGCTGTTTCAAAGTTCCGAAAGAACTTAGTGGTATGATCCATCCCTGGGAGATTCCGCCAGAGTATTTCCCTCTCAGCTTTCTCCTTCTCCAGAAACTCCTTTTTAAAGGTACATTCACCTACATATATCACAGAAGGGTTCTGGGCCAATTAGTGAGGTTCGTGCGCCCTCTTTGGCAAGTGTACTGGCCTCTTCGTTTCGTATGATTTCCGAATGACAAGTAACCCAGATTAAAAAGACCTCATTTCTTTGCCTACCTCTTTGAGTTTGTTCCGGCACACCCAGATCCTTTTTGAGTCGATGACGTAAGAGCTCAGTGCTTTAATAGCAACTTGACTATCTGAGTGTATGGCTATATCGCACATCTGATAGTTTCTTTCTAGATTTATATCTAGACATCTTTCAATAGCTAAGATTTCCGCTTGAAAGATGTTCATACAGGAGCCTAACGATAGTGCACACTTGGTACGTGTCCCTTATATCCCAGCGTCAGCTCCTGTAGAGGTTTTGGAACCATCTGTATACCATTTTACGGTATTTTTTTGAGGTTATAGTCGGTGTATTCCCGTTTCCATTCCTCTCTTTTACTTAGCAATGTCCTGAAGTTTTTCTCAGTGCTTACTTTCTTGATCATTACATCACTAGGGAGGTTCGCAGAAGAGATGAAGTTGTTCAGAGAGGACCAGACTCTCTGATTCTTTATTCTCTCATTACCTGTACCTTTCTTATATATTCTGAGGATAACCTTATGGGCTACCCTATCAATCACTAGATGTAGAGGTGCTAGATCGGGGTGTCAATTCTCGGGCTTACTCGTTCATGAACGTATACGTTCATGAGCGCGTGAAATCTAGATAATAGTTCGAAGTGAGTTAATTCTCTAGCATATCGTTAATTACTCGTTCCGACTAGAGTTCACGTTAATTTCGAACGGATATAATTGTTTCAATTTCCAAAAGTCGAAGCTCATAAAGTGACGAACGTATACGTTCGTCGAACGAGTGACAGAATTGACACCCTGTAATGACCTCAAGTGCCCTAGTTGGGCACGTTCTCATAGCTCCAGTGATGCACAAACAGGCAAGCCTCTGTACTTTATCGATCTTTTCCTTGTACTTACCTGACTTGTCTTAGCAAACCAGGCTACTGCCCCATATGTGATTATAGGTCTCACAATCATGACGTACATCCATCGCCGTATTTTTGGGTTACAACCCCAATTTTTGCCGCATAGACGTCTGCACGCCATAAGAGCTCTTTTAGCTCTGCCAGTAGCAGTATCAATCACAATTTCCTCAATCACAAATTTCCTTTCGTATAGATGGCAGATTTGAAGAAAAGACTATCTGATGCAGATTTCAAAGGAGGGCTTATACAAGAAGAACTTCTCAAAGTCAAAGAGTCGCATATGTCTCAGATTCCAGAGGAATTGACCGATACTCAAACAGAACTCGAGACAAAGATTATAGCTTCGATCGAAGAACAAAGTAGACTCAATCAGTTGGTACAAGAACAGAAGGATGAAATCCAAAGATTGAAGACTGAGTTGGAGAAAGAAAAAGCTGAGGTGTGCTGTTGTAAGCGCAGCGTCAGCGAGCTGAAGAATGAGAAGACTAGCTCTAATGCACAGGTCGAATTATCCCGATTGAAGTGTGAATTGAACAAATCGATTCATCGGCAGAAACTACTAGATGAAGAGGTAAGTCAAGTCCTACTTAAAAAATTTTAAATTTTTATCAGTAACTTCCTTTCAGAATGATCAGATACACACACAGATGATCAACCTCCGGAAAAAACTAACAGTATTGGAGCAAGCGTATGATGTGTTAAAACAAGAGAAGGAAGAATACAAGACGCAATTGAAGAGAACCATCGCTGAGAAGGAATACTTAACGCATAAAAACCACGATCTCTCAAAAACCATTGAACAGATGAGGAGCACTCACGATCAGCTGGAAAAACAATGCAGGTACAATAACGATTGCATAAGAAATCTAGAATTGGACCTTTCTGAAACACAGGCCGAAAAAGAAACCGTTTCCTCTGAGGCCCAAAATCTGCTAGGAGTAGTGAAGATGTGGCTTCAGGAACAAAATGTTGTTAATGGGGAGATTCGCGGGAAGTTTCAAACATATTCCGATACAATAACTTCTTTAAGACAGTAGGTATTCTATTATTTCAGGTAAAAAATGCTTGCATGGGTAAATGAGATTAACCTCAGAGGATTTATGTGTTATGGTGTGACACGTTGACTAATCTGGATTGAATCCTTTTAGCTTATTATTTTTGAAATAATATCTTCTTGCTGTAAATGGGTATTTTCGAATTCGTTTCATTTTTTTCTTGTTTTCTTATGAATACTTTGACGTGTCGTGTTTCTCGCTGCTGGTTAGTTCGGCTTTAGTTTTGGATCGCTCGTGCTCCAGTTATGATAATTGTGTCAAAGTCACAACTTCTTGATGATGTCGCACAGTAGTACAAACTTAGGTAGCTTTTAGACAGCTGGAGAAATAATTATAAGTCCATGGTAAAAAAATATACACAAAGCAGGTAAGTGGTAAACAGTATTGCGGATGGTTGTCTGAGAAAACGGACATTTTGCTGTTTTCCACAATGTATAGGACGGAACTTTCCACTGTATTCACTGGCGATAATGAATAATTTCAGACAAGAAAACAAATTGTTTCATGAGCAAAAAACAGGTTAAGTTATTCACGGTTTAAGTATAGGTTGCCATTCGTGCTTAAGCCGCAATAGCCAACCAGACCTCACCTTATAGCCGGGGGACGGACACTTATTCGGAAAAAGTTTATAAAAAATTCAGAATAGATGACGGGGTCAAATCCTGGTGACCGTTTAGGAGGGTTGCTAGGCGTACCTAAGCCGCAATAACCAACCACACCTCTCCTGCTACCTTGGATGAGACCATCGAGATATGATACAATAAAGAAGAGACGCTATGACATACAATTGAGTAAGGAAAAATAGTACCACTGGGCGGGGCTTAGTCGGGGACCAATATAGCGGAAAGTTCAGGGTTGAATTAAGTTGCCAGTTTTTTCTATGCACAAATTTCACCCAAAAAATACGACATTTTGGGTCTTTAGGAAACCTGTTCAAGTAAGGTCAACTGAATATCAAGAAAACTATTTTTCTTCAGACGGTAAAATACACATATAAAAGATATCAGATAACTAAGACCGACTTGCAAAATTTTTTAATGCAGATCTGTTCAATACTCGTCCCTATCTGTGATGTTTTTCCTCTAATTTTCTTCTTATCTGTCTCTTTTCTGCTTGAAGAAAACCTCACAGCACACGATACCATTTTATTGTATATTATTAAGAACAAAATCCCAATTCAACTAGAAAAACTCCAAAAATCACTATTTTTACAAAAAATTCAACGATTGTCAAATTTGACGTAAGGTGGTAGTAATATATCGGATCTGATACCACGTTTATTTCAATGATGGCAACTCTATACTATCTTATCTCTATGGATGAGACTGTCAGAAAACATGGAGTTCTAAAAAGAACTGATAGATAAGCCAGGTCATACCCTGGTTCAAGAAGGGTTGCTATTCGTGCTTAGGCCGCAATAACCAACTACACTTCACCTGCTACCTTGGAGACCGTCAGGGAACACGGAAAAAAAGAAACTATCTTCTACGTAGATATTCGATGAACTGAGATCCTCTTGGAAAAGTGTTGAGTGTATAGATTTCCACTAATTTTACGCGCTTCTTCCTGTGTTGTTCAAATGTCTGTAAGTTTCGGATGTTAAACCTAGACTGGTCTAGAACCACTCAGTTTGAGTTACTGATGAAATTCCAACTGTCGAAAGAAATAATTTTGTCTGGTCGTTCCTCAGTTTCTTTCTGTAAACATGAAGGTTCGAATAAGAAAGTTTTTCCTAATATGAATTAGCGCGAAAAAGTTTCTGATTTCCTCTCGAAGTTTTAAAAAAGTATGGTTATTATTTTAGTGTTTATCTGGTAACTATTACGCCTCAGAAAAATACCCACTCCTAACTTGACGTCGATTTCTAGATTTGCTCTTTAATATTAATCTTCCTTAGAACTATGATGAAGAAAATGTCGGAAGAAAGAGACTGGATCAAAACACCGATGCAACAGCCTTTCTCTCAAAGGCGGTACGGTACCACTGCCAACCTCGATCAACGAGCCTTATCTCCAATCAGAACCAAGAAAGTTGAGAGACATACAGCAGATGCGAGATACAGATCATCAAGCCCATGGCGTGAATTGAGCGCTTACATGACTGACGAATATTTGGCTGAAGACACGAACAGTCACAGGAGTAACATTGTGAGGAATATCTCATACGATTCAAATTCATCACCTTACACCAGCAGAAGTCCATCTCCGAGAAGTAATTCCATCCATGTTGACGAGGATCATTTGGACGATATGAATCTGAACGAATGGTTTTCGCCGAATTTCAAGGTAACAACATATTTACCGCATTCTATTTCAGTTATGCACACCCTTAACTGCACCTTGTAGCTTTATCTTTAGAGAAGCCATATTCAACTGAGTTATTTTCCATCAACAGTCCCTGATTTGCCATATATTCGAAACCATATGCATTATCCTTCCTTCCTAAGAATTTTACCCATCTGTATAACAGATAGACGTCACTTATTGGCCCAGAACCCTTCTGTATGGTATAGGTAAATGTACATATTAGGAGTTTCTGAAGAAGGAGAAAGCCGAGAAGGAAAAACTCTGGCGGAATCTCCCAGGGATGGATCATTCCACTAAGTTTCTTCGGAACTTTGAAATAGCAAGATCCAAAAGATATCTGGATCTTGGTAAGAAACATCTTCACTAGCTTTCTTACAGGATACTGTCGCCTCAGGAAGCACCTGGTGAGGATGGGATTATCGGACACTGACGAGTCTAGGTTTTGTGTGGAGGAGGAAGGAATCCCCATTCACCTAGTCACGGAATGCTTTGACATTGTGAGCCTAAGGAGAAAATTATTTGCAGTACTTGAAGTACTGCAGAATCCCTACCATATTGCCACTCCCAACGTTAAGAAAGAGACAACACTACATTAATGCAATCGGACAACTGGATTCGGTCAGTTACATCACGTGAATCTCTCGAATATAGAACTGTTCAACTGTACGGCAAAATTATGTGTCTGATGCATTATATATCAATATATCGTATCTTTCCGATGTGAATTTCCAAACCTTTAGGTATATTTTATAGATTGATTTCAAATTGTGATTCCTTGTTATTTCTGTTCAAGGAGACTGATACTGATGTGGAAGAACGAGAAGAAGATATATTCATCAACAAGGTTCATTTGATGACAGCTCAGGTACAAGAGGCGAACAAAAGGTGGCAGAAAAAGATGAACAAGGAACATTTGTCCAAGTCTCGTGCCAGTAACAAGTGAAGTTTCAATTGAGTTTTTAATTATAAATGCAAGTGTAATCAATTGGAATGTATTTTTTTTACCGGTGTGTCTCAAATAAAAAGTTTATAGTGCATTTAATCTTTTCTAGATTCTGATAGAGGTTGAATTATCCTAAACTTCCATTTTGCATCATTTACTTGACGAGTTCTTGACTTATAATACATTATTGTTATGAAAAATCCACAAAAGTTACATCAATATGAGGAATAAAAGTCCAGAGAACTGGAAAATAAACAAGTTATATGCCTTTGTTCTTTGTTGATGTGTTCACCCACCTACTGCAATATTACCTTCGTTTGGCACACCAACTTCAATTCCAAAACCCAGTAAAATACAGGGTCTCTATAAATGATTAAAACAGCGCAGTTAGCGTTGGACTATTATTAATATTTATATTCTGATGTGAACTTAAATTTGAACAAACGATACTGTGAGTTTAAGCTGGTAATTCCGAAAGAAATTGAATAATGTGACTAGAATTATAAATTTTTAGAGAATTTGTAAGAAAGGGTAAGATGAAAAAAAACCAAATCGATCTACGATGTTACAATCATTTGTGAAGACCCCGTAGAATATTATGCAACGAGCGTATAATGATAGCTATTACCTATTCACGAGGTGAAGTTTAGGCGAGTGGCCCAAATCACCGAGTGAATAACAGCCATTATACGCGAGTAGCATACTATACTTTATCCACGACCACGACTACTGAATATACTTATTTCTGGAAGATTTGGCGACCGTGAGAAGACCTTTCTAATACAAATGTGAAAAATGTCAAGTTGACACATGAGAAATTTTTGGAGAACTTGTCATTGTATATTTCGTAGTAAGAACTGCTTTAATTGGTGTAATAAAATAGATTTGGTCATCGATTGACAAAGGCATACCAATATTTGTTAGTTGGAGTACTTTAAAATACTGAAGAAATAACAGTTTAAAGAATATAATGAATCTATGAAGCATCTGACAGCAGTGAATAATATCCCATTATTCACTTGGAATTGATGGTTTTATTATGGCCGAACAAACAGAAGTATAATGGGAGAATTTTACAATAGTCTTGGATGAAAAGTTGTAGGAGAAACGCGGAACTAGCCCCCTTGAAGTCCTCTCAGATACTGGAGTTCATTGGGGCTTTGGAACCAGAGAGCGAGCTGTAGCTCAGTTGCAAAAACAAAAAAGTAAATGGCACCCCCTTAACAGTCTATGAACATTGATTCTACACGTATAAATGTCATAGAATATTGTCAACATTGTTAATTATTTTGCTAAATAATTATTTCCATGAAATGTTGCAGTTATTAAAGCATCTCTAATGCACAACCAATATAACAGGATCCTAAAGTAATTTCTTACCAGTTTCCGTATTCTTCTTCGTCCTAACAAAAAATTTCAAGTGTCTATAAAACTACTGGACCGATTTGGCCCGCAGCATGCAGAAACAAGAACTATGAAACTTGATAAACTAGGGCTATTTATCGGTTTAGCTCCACACTGCGGGTTTCTATAAAAAAAAGGTTTCTGTTTTATGAGTGCCTGACCTTGACCCTTGACCTTCACGTCAACTGTCATTACCCTTTGTTACATCTGTCATCGTCGTCTGTCTGTCAATTTCAATTGTCTAATGTGTCAACCTATCGTCCCTTGCTCTGCTAATGCTAATTTTTAAGTTTTATTTCATTGAAAACTGGGAATAAACGATTGTAATGAAAGACGATTACTTAGAAAACTTCTCACCAAACTTATAAGAAAACAACACTGTACTCTGTACTGCAAAGTAGTAATTTTATGAACACAGTAATGGAAGCGTAAGTTCTATTCTTGTATACAATGCATAAATAAAAATAATATACAGTTAATAATTTGTAGAATTGACGAAACGCTTTTAAACGATGACTGTGATGAAGATTTGGATTATGACTTGGACCCCAAGGAAGAAAATGCTCTCCTCCAAGAAGAAACAGATTTTTTGGAGCAAGAATTCGAGGATGAAGATGTTCTCGATATAAATGTTGACTATGATCAAATGGACGTTGCTGACGGTAGGTTCATTAATTAACTTTTTAACTTAAAAATGGACTTTCTCTTTTAATTGAATCGGCAATATTACAATCGAAATTTGTTCATTTTAAAAGTTCATTTAGTACTGATATTTATAGTACACAGTTATGAGAATATTGGTTTTGGTAACTAGTATATCCGTGTTATATTATCTTATGTTCAAAGAGCAGTTATATTCTGCCACATATTCTGAATTGGTAATAACATGGAACATATTGATCTGTTAAGTGAGGTTTAACATGTTCAATGCAGCTGTATATTTTGAAAATTGAACACAGTACAGGCTAGATTGTTACGTGCCTCATTTACTTATCTTCGAACTGTCGGTGCTGCCAGCTCAGATAAGGAGCTAAGGGTTCAGAATACCTGTTAGATTTTGAGCCATCAGTAAAGAATTAGGGGCAGGTCTGTTTTCCAGTCTTTCTTCTTACCTTGGGTTTTGGTGTTTCATTTCAATGCTCTTTGATGGTTTCGCTGCTAAGAGGGTCATTAGATGAGATATGTTCAGATAAGGATAACCATACTCCCTCCATTTCAAAGGTGGAGAGGTGTGAGGTCCGACCAGTGCTCTAGTGGGACTTGTTTCTATAGCCCCTGTAACGCTTAAACCTGCCAATCTCTGCACTGCGTCAAGGATTAATCTTGGGGTGCATAGCTTTACCATATGTGTCAGATTCAAATGCGATTCATAATCTATATTTATCATCTCAGAGAGAGTAGAGGAATAAACTTTATTGATTATTATAAATCAAATGGCTATCGACCATCGGTATTTTACAGTACATATACAGGCTGTCCAGGTAATTGACGTCAATAAATTTCTTTCAGATTGCTCAGACCTGTGGCTATCCATAAATACCCCATGTACATACATGATGCGATTTTTTGTAGTTCTTAAGTAATCATTTTTTGAGTGTCTTTTTAACGTATTTTGCAGCTAGGTAAAATCTTCCTACGCAGTTAGTATTTTGCTGTTTTTATTTTCTTAACATGCTTGTCTTGAATGTTTCTTCAGTAACAAAATTTTTTCAGCACCCTCAAATTACTGCAAGTTACCCAAAAAGGCTTGAGAGCTAGAACTTCAGTTTTTAGTAGGATGAACTCAAAACATTTATTTTCGATTTAGAAATACAAAAAAGTGTTTTTTCAGCTTTTGGCTAAGTTTTAAAAACTTTGTGGAATCCTAAACTACAAAAGTCATAAAAAAGGTACTTCATCGGACTTTTTTTGTTGTAATCTGCCTAGGCGAAAAGGCTAAAAATCATTGAAACCTGATAAAAGTTGTTTTTCTTCTTTTTAACATTTTTATGGTAAATTCAATTTAAAAATGGGATTTTGAATTAATTTCAATTGACATTCCTGTGAAACAACTGTAGCTTGTGTAATTTATACAATAATTCTGGTCTTACCACTGATGAAGAATGTTAACATTCGTCCAAATTGCCAGTTGTGAAATTAACTGTTTTGGGATAGAAAATAAAAGGCCCATAATACTGAAAATTACTATTCACTTCAATAAATTTTCAAAATGTGCCTCCAGTTTGAATACATTATCGACAACGTCCTGAAAATTGACGTGAAAATTGCTACTCTAATATTCTTGATTTATTTTCCTCACCGCTTCTGAAAGTTTTTGACTAAATTCTGTTTCGTTGTTGGTTCCCTTCGCGTACATAAGCTCTCTGTAAAATCTCCAAATAAAAAAATCGATTCCAGAAAGATGGATTGGGAGTGTAGGGCTGATTGAAAATGAATGTTTGAGTTTATCCTTTTAAAAACTGAAGTTCTAGCTTTCAAGCTTTTTTGGGTAACTTGCTGTAATTTCAAGAAGCTGAATAATTTTTTTTACTGAAACAACATTCAGGACGACCATGTTAGAAAGATAAAAACTGCAAAACACTTACTGCTTAGAAAGATAGGAATTTGTTAAATCTAGCTGGCAAAATACATTAAAATAACACTCAATAAATCATAACTCTAAAGTCAATCGCCTGGTATATTGATTATAAAGGTGTTATATCATTTACTGCAAATTGATCACATTTTGATCAAAGATTATGATCTCTTATTAATTTTTCAGATAAATTGGACTCAACTTCATCAGATAAATCTAAAAGTGAAAAAAACCTCAGGAGAGACTCTGGTGTCTCTGTTGAAAGTATGTAATGATCACAATTTCTGAAATCCATTTTGATTCAATTATTTTCAGAAAGGGACAAAGTTCAAATTTTTAAAAACGATAAATCTGAAAAGTTTAAAAATCATTCAAGGGTTCATAAACGAGGCATAAGCACATTTGGAAATAGAATAAGACGATCAAAGACAGTATTGATTAACCCTAGATTCAAGGGACCTGTACATGTGAATGGTAGTAAGTATTATTTTAATCCTATTTCTTGAACTCAAAGTCCCAAAAAGCTATGAATTGTTTTGCTAACATAATGTTAGACATAAAAAACAAAGGTTTCTTTAGACCCAGCGTAGAATAGTTGGTGGTATTATAGTATAGTCCATTTCGTAGAAGTATATTTTCGGATATACTTTTATGATTGTTTTGTGTTCTTCTGTAAACTGTTATCCTGTTAAGATGGAAAATGATGAAAAATTTTAAAATTGACAATTAGTAGAGAATTATTAAATCTATCCTGCAGCAAATGATTTATGAAGGACTTTTTTCAAATACACAAATCATTTGAGATATTAAGAAAAATTCATTGTCAGCTTCAAGTACAATCAAAGCATGAACTTGACTTTGTTCATATGACCACCAGGGAACGTTTACAGCAGAAGATTTGATGCATCCAATTTTTGCTGACCCAGCCACTCATTTCGGCCGAATAGCCGCTCTAAGCCTTTCCAGCATCATCCGCTTGTTGTTATAAACCTTTGACATAACTTGATAGTCCATAGTCCATTTCAGAAGAGTATAAAGTGAAGGAACCTCTTAGCGAATTAATTATGATTACTCTGTCCATACCACGGTTCAATTTTTTACTCTTTATGGGACTGGCTTATATGTCTACTCAAAAAAACATTGTATGTATCGCTTGCGTAACTAGTTCTATCATAAATTACTATTTAAAAGGACTCCATATTCTGAATTTTTCACGATTTTCTTGTAGATGGTGCATCAAATGTACAAAGTGATCTGAAGAAACTCATCATAATTTGAGTTTGCCTTTCCTTTTTTGAGGTCATATACAGGGTGTCCCGTAAATACCACGCGAAAGTGACACTGGAGATAGATTGACATTAGATCTTTCAGATAGCATCAACATGACCTCAGTAAAAGTCCGCAGGTTTTCGAGATATAACCACTTTTGTGTTTTTTTAAAAATCTCCAATTTTCGGTTTTCAAACTCATGTTTTTTTTTTACCTAGGCTACCCTGAATAGTTGCTTTAAACAATGAAGTAATAACTTCACCGAGAACTAGAACAAAATCCTTAAAAAAAATGTCTAACTTGTTGTATTTTATGACGAAGTTAAAACGTTAACTTAAGTTTGACTGACTGATGTGAAAAAAAATCAGACTGAATTGACAAATAATCGTAAAAACTGGTCCATTTCCAGCACTTTTCAAAATGATACAACACTACCAATTTTTTTATGTCAAAACCTTAGAAATAATAATTTTGTCGCGAGGGATGTGTTTATTTCGAAATAATTAAAAATTAAGAAAAATGGACAAGTGTCACCTGTTGCCAAATTACATGTTGCTTGATATTCTTTTCTGGCTTCCGTTTCAAACAACCATTATTTTTGCTCTTCTTTCTCTTTCATCTCACTTTCCCTTTCATTTTTTGTTTGCAAAAGTGGTGATATCTCGAAAACCAGCGGACTTTTACAGAGGTCATGTTGATGCTATCTGAAAGACCTAATGACAAGCTATCTCCAGTGTCACTTTCGCGTGGTATTTACGGGACACCCTGTATAGGGTATTACATTCAAAAAAGTGTAACTTTGGTCTTTATCTTTGTATTGGAACATACTGTATATTGGGTATCCCAATGTGAGTGGCCTATTAGATTATTATGGAAACTATTGATGGTAAAGATTTAAAGTTTTGTGGATCGATATTTGGCTATGTAAGGTACATTTTTTAAATAATTTCACATTTCCAGTATTGCCAGATGTACGAAAATTTGGCAACAACTTTGTTATTTCAAATAGGACATCCGGTATTTCTATTTTTTTTATGATACTCCATAATACCTACAGGGTGGGATAAAGTATGGCACCAAACACATATCTATTGAACGAAAAGGACAATATTAATGAGATTTTTACCCTAAACCCAGTATGTGAGCATTCTCAATCCCAAGATCTATCAACATCTGCAAAGATATACAGGAGGTCCCATATAAATTAAAAAAGTTTTGATCGAAAAGGAAAATATTTTTTTACACTAGATTTTTACACTAAACCCAGTATGTGCGCATTCGAAATCCCGAGCTCTTTCAAAATCTGTAAAAATATACATATAGGGTGTCCCCTTTAAATTAAAGAAGTTGATGGCATTTCCGGTTAAACCGGAAGTATCTCATTAATGAAAATATGCTCATCAGATGCATTTGCTTAGTCTGAATATTCTGCTCGGCGTGCACTTCTTGCTCTCAGCTGGTCTTTTATTAAGCTCTCTTAGCTCACTTCACTCTGCATCGTGATCTTTTATTATCAGAGCGAGCAAGAAGATCAGATATATTCGCTCTCGCTCAAAAGCGAGAGCTCTTTCAAATGTCATTTTATTCTAAGCTAAAAGTTAGTTAGTTATTTATGTTCTGGATTTTTTAATGAAAGATGAAAGATATTAATTTGGTGCCAAACTTCATCCCAACCCTGTATATTAAATCTACTCACTCCTACTTTTTCATACCTTTGACGGTTTTTGAGTTATTAATGATTTTTCGAAATTTTAGATCAAAATGCGTGTTACGAAAATGTTAGACATCTTACCTAATTACCTGTAGCGTTTAAATAGATCACTTCATGATAATGCTATTTTAAACAGGTTGGGTTAAGTAAATATAAATACCTGGCTTTCTATTTGACTGAATAATTTCCGAAATCACTTCAGTTGGAAGTGAAATGATTTTTACAAATGGAACAGGCCTCTTCAGATGACCATCAACAAAACGATAAGGTTTGAAATCAGAGTACCAAATAGGAATGAAATTCTAATAGTAATATGAATTATTCATTTCTAGCAATGAAAACCGAGGAAAATAATTCACTTTCTGCTTAGAAGTGAATAGTAAACTTTTACCAAAATGTTAGGTTTTCTTCTTCTTCTTCTTTCTCAAACAGACTGATCTACAATCAGCATGCCCCTGACTGAAGTCATCTGAATATGGGCTCAGCCTCAATAGACTATGTACCCAATCTCTGTAGTAGGTAGTGCGGTCTTGATCCTGGGTCCTGGGGCATCAGGAGTCTTGAATCTTCAATCCCAGGATTGTCTAGCTGAGAATTACTCTATTAGTACAAAGTTATATGCAAACTCTACTCTACGGTATCTACAAGCAGTGAGGGCAAAGGAAATAGGGTAACGGCCAAGCAAAATGGTTTAAAAACACAGGAATCAAATCCAAGCTGATCAGTCATGCTTACTACAGTGTAATCTTAGATTTAATGACAAATTCAACAAGCAGATCCAATACATCAAGATCACTACTAAAGATAACTTCATAAATATTAACTGGTAAGGAAAACCTGTGCGAGGAGAGTGCAGCATATAAACGAACACTAGCAGTTAAATTTTTGGGACAGCCAAAAAATACATGTGTAATGTCCCCCAACAATCCACAGTCACAAAGAGCAGAGTCTCTGAGACCCATTCTGTGTAGATGATATGGAACCAGACAATGGCCCGATCTGAGACGTATGATAATGGAAATATAGCGTCTTGGACGTTTTACCTTATTAAACCACGGGGTGGCAGGGGTTGTATTATAAAATAACGCATAAACACGTCCCTTGGAGGAGCACATGTCGATGAATTCAGCTGTCCAGCTGCGCTTAAGTTCAGCACGATAAGCGGGCCATAGTTCTTGGGGACCAGCAGGGATATCAGGGGGGTTTTCCTGATATCGGCCTTCATTAGCCAATAGATCAGCCATGTCGTTACCGTGGATATATGAATGGGAAGGAACCCAGAGGCACTTAACTACAACTCCAACAGTAAATGCCTCATAGAAAAGCTGACAGGTCCTGTAAGTAGTCCAATCTGTATTGGAATCAAATTTCCCACTTTTAAGAGCCTCCAAAACACTGAGGGAATCAGATACAATGAGTGTCCTTGGGAACCTTTGTTGTAGAGCCATCTCCACAGCACTGCCAACAGCATACATCTCTGCTGAATATATTGACCAATGGTCAGGTAGCCGAGCTGAAATCTTAGACAGAGGGGAGGGACAGAAGACGCCATATCCAACCGAATCCGGATCCCTCGACAGAGAGGCATCAGTAAAAATGAGGTGGTGTTCCGGAAACTTCTCCGAGATTAAGGCAGCAAATTCTTGGGGATTGGAAATTGCATATTTAGGGAGTCCCGAATTGATAACATTGATCCTATTCAGTCTGACCTGCAAGGTAACTGAATAAAATGGCACATTGGCCATTACCCTTATGAGTTGCTTGCGGGGAGTAAGAGCAGTTAAGGCTTGGAATAGGGGAGGAGTGACCGAACGAACCCACAAGCTTTCAAAATCCTCATGGTTGCCAATCAGTTTGAGGACAGGGTGATTCTCAATTCTGAGGGCCTTAGAGAGGTATTTATAGGCTAGCCATCTACGTCTATAAGACAGGGGTTGTTGAGCAGCCTCGAAGAGAATAATATTTGTTGGCGTAGTTCTGAGTAATGAAAGTGCTGTTCGAAGGAAAGCATACTGGGCTCTATCCAAGCGTGTTAGGTTAGCTTTCGAGCATCTTCCGTAAAGTATACTTCCATAATCCAAATGTGGCAGAGCTAAAACTTTGTATACTCTCAACAACACAGATGGGTGGCATCCCCACTTTGTTTTTCCCAATGCCTTAATCACATTCTGGGCTCCAGAAATTTTAGTGTAGGTTATATCAATTTGTTTTTTCCATCGAAAATTACTTTCGAGATGTACACCAAGGTATCTAATCGATGTCTTCCAAGCAATGGCTCGACCAGAACAAGATACGACCGGAAGATTGGTAGGGACTCCAGACTTAACAAAAGCCATCGCAGATGACTTTTCTGTGGAAATGGAAAGATTCTTACTGGACAACCAGCCCTCAATACTATTTAAATCAGCTGTAAGCTGCTCAGCCATCCATTTCAGATCCTTACCACTAATCAGCAGTCCAAAGTCATCAGCAAATTGCAGCGCCACAGTGTGAGATGACAGGATACCTGGGGGAATAAGTGAATACAGATTAAAAAAACGGTGGAGCCGACACTGATCCCTGTGCCAGACCACATGAGGTGTAGACAGGTCCTAGAATGTTTCCTGCTGAAGGATAAGTAATGTATAGTGCTCGATTGGTCAAAAACTGAATAATAAGATTAATGATTGACGCTGGAATATTTGCCGCCTTGAGGTCTTCCAAGAGCATTGAGGGAAGGACACTATCATATGCTCCCCTGATGTCAAGAAATACCATCATGACCCTTTCGCCGCGAAGAAACGCCCGGTATACAAAACCAGACAGGTATGCGAAACAATCGTTGACAGACCGTCCTCTACGAAAACCAAACAGAGGTCTATCTGGGCCAATACGCCGTTCAATATATTCATCAACACGGTTCTTCAACAATGTTTCTAATATTTTAGAGATACATGGAGAGAGGGCGATAGGTCTATAACTGGTCGGGATATTAGGTGTTTTGTCCTTCTTTAAAAAGGGAAGTATCAAGGTTTCTTTATACTGTGCAGGTATTTTTCCGGTTGATAAGATCTTATTATAAATACGTAACAGGAGCAACTTAACTGACATTGGAGCATGAGAGAAGATTTTATACGTCAGGCCATCCAGGCCTGGGGCCGAGTCTCTCTTGTTTGTCAGGGCTAACAAAAGTTCACCCAATGTGAATGGCTCACAATCGCTCACAGGCACAGAGGAAGGGGGTGTATTAGATACATTGCCTGAAAGTCCACGTAAGATGGACAAGAGGCAGTCCTTAGAAGGAGGGGAAGTGAAGTTAGAAGATGTAGCGCCTGAAAACTTTTTTATCACCTTCCACATTTTATTGAGCTTTATGAAATCAATACTTTCACAAAAGGTTTTGAAGGAGGTTCTTTTTTTGTCTCTAATCACGCGTCTACACAAAGCTCTAACCCTCTTGACATCAATATAATTAATAATGGAAGGATCAGAGCGATATTTCCTGAACAGATCTCTTTTATTTTGCACCAATGAGGCGATCTCGTCATCCCACCAATGAACTTTAAAACTTCCCCCCAAAGAAGGTTTATATTTAGGAATGAATCTGTCAGCTGCTTCAGTCAAAAGATTAAGGAATCCTTCTGAATCGTCATCAGAGAATTCTTCGAGGTGTACACGATCACTCAAATATGAGCAAAATCCCACCCAGTCAGCTTCCTTAACATTATATTTACGTGTAGTGTAGATTTTGTTTTTTGCTGCACCCCCATCGGACCACTTTCCGATCCTCACCAGAATTGGGAAATGATCACTCATGCCACAGTCAGGTATCACGCTCCAAGCCGATGACAGGGATAGCGAAGGAGAACAGATCGCCACATCAGGAGCACTGGCGTTGCCACCAGGTGGTGTAAGACGAGTGGGGCTACCGTCATTGAGCAACACAAGATCCTCAGAGTGTATGAATGTCTCCAACGATGTGCCATTACCATTTCTGAGTCCTGACCCCCAAAGGGGATTTTGTGCATTCAGATCACCTACAAGTACAAAAGAAGGAGAAAAATAACATTTCAAGGAGCTAAAATGGGTCTGCGAGAGCCTTATGTCAGGAGGGGAATACATACAGAAGATGCGCAGAGTTGTACCTCAAACGCCAGCAGCTGAACTCTACTAGGGAACATCAAATTGACAAGTGGAATTACAGTATAGGATATGCTACATTTAATGGCAGCAGCAATGCCACCATATCCATCGCTTCTATCCTGTCTCAACAGGGAATAGCCCTGAATTTGGGGTTTAAGAGAAGGGTTCAGGTATGTCTCATTAAGCAGTATAATGTCTGGATCATGTTCTTTAATTAGTATCTTCAAGTCAACCAAATTGCGCATGAGAGAGTGAATATTCCAGTGAAGTATCTTCAATTTTAGGCCTGGCATAATCGATATTTTGTTAGGTATAATACACTTATATATCAATATCAACGAAAAGTTTACAGAGAGGAAATTTGGTTGTCATTCTAAATTTTATGTATACATATATATTATTTTAAAGGAGTATGAAAGTATGCATTAATTCAGTCAGAACCTGGAGGGGAGGCCTCCATGTTCCAATCCAATATTCCAAAGTTAGTTGAATTATTATCATTTTCTGTTCTAGTAGTATTTGATAATTCTTCGTCGTTAGATGATAGAGGTAAAGGTGTCCGACGTATGGACTCAGATATAATCAGCTTTTTTGGGGGATGTAAATTAGTTGGGGTAGTTGACTTTAGAACGTTTGTGTCACTAGGTGTGTATGTAATTAGAGCCTGCGCATGAGCCTGTCTATCATAGCCAATAGTTTTTTCCTTCCTTTTTAGTGGGGAGGGTTTGGTTGATATTCGAGACACATTTGAAGACTTACGGAGTTGTGCACTTTGGGAAAGGGTATTATTATAATAAGAAGAGGAAGTATTATGAGAGGTAGAAGCTATGGGTGCAGAAAATTCTGATGGCAGAGGAGCTGCCTTATTACGTGTAGCTGCATTGGCTTCGTATAGGGAAAGATTATGTATCGCCATTAATTCTCTAATTCTTACCTGCCTCAGATGTTCTGGACAGGACTTGTCGTTGGCAAGATGCGAACCCTTACAGAATACACACTGTGGAGCACTATTGCAACTGGATATAGGATCATGTGAATCTCCACACGTTAGACATCTGTAGTTGCCCCTACACTGAGTTTGTATATGACCATATCGTAGACATTTACGACACTGAATCACTGGTGGTATATACAACGATACCTCTGTTCGAATGCTGAACAATTCAAAATATTTGGGGAGGGAAGTGCCCTGAAAGGTGATTAAACATGTACCTGATGGAACTTGTGTCATTACGTCGTTTGTTCTAATTGTGCGCTTAAATCTACGAACTCTGAGAACTGGGGTATTAGGGGACATTCCCACACCATGCTGCACTATATCTTCTTCAGTGATATTCGACCCAATGTCTCTCACTATTCCCATAGAGGTGACCATTCTAGCTGGAATGTAGACATCATAGCTATCTGGCGACAGATTATGATTATTAGTAAACCAGTTTGCCTGATCTCCCGTAGCAAAATATACACCCGTACGTTTTAAACCTTTTCTGCAGATGTTCCTAATATCTACGTTATTATTAAAGTGTGTTTGATACAGTAATTTACCCACATTCATGGGGTTGAGATTGCCGATATTCTGTGAAATTGACTCTATTATTACACAAAAAGGGCCCTTGTCTGTGTCACTATAAGTAAAGGTTTTCCTAGGAGATACTGCACTGGCATTATTATTGTAAGTTAGTGCCTGTGAAAGGCTGTCTATTTCATGAACCAGTTCAATATCTTGAGTATCAACGGCTGTTCGTCTCAATACTGCAATCTCCTCGCCCAGGAGATTGGCGTCAATTCTATTTGGGGATTCAATATTAATGAGAGCATTAGCAGCCCTTGGGGATAGTAATGGTGAGACCCGGGGATATTCCCCGGGACTCTCGATTGACATTTTGGACCAAGATGTATTAGGTCAAATAATGTTAAATGGAAGCAACAATAAAGCAAATATCAAATTAATCAGTTAAATTGAACACTTACACTCACCAGGATCAATACGAAACACAATAAAGTAGGAAAGGATTCACTAGGAAATCACCAGCCAACCGCACGTGCTTCAAGACCTTGTTAGGTTCGAAATTTAAAATGTTAGGTTTTGTTATTTTTATGATGAATTGAAGTGATTGTGGAAATTAAACTGATTTTGTCAGAAAGCAACTTCAGTTGGAAGTGATGCGCATCAGTTCAAAATCACAACATTGTCAAATGAACGCGCATGAACTGATTTTGCATCATTTTGGAGTGATGCAGTTTTAAATAGAAAAGGCCTATAAGAACTAAAATAACATTTTTTTCAGGACAGTTGGCTTGGGAAAACGCCACCACCAATATTGAACGAGGTTCCAAATAATCAACAGTATATTCATCCATGGGCTGCAGGCAGCATATCTGGTCATACTACAGGACAACAACCTGGACTTCAAATGCCTGTTAACAATTTCAATTTGCCTTCAATTGTTCCTAACAATTCGTACATGTATATGCAGCAGCAACAGCAAATACTTCAACCACCACAGCAAATACTTCAACCACCACAGCAAATACTTCAACCTCAACGCAAATACTTCAGCCACAACCTTTCCGCAACCTCAGGTTTTCATGAACCCTCTTCCTGTGATGAGCCAGCCACCACTGTTGCATCATAATAATATGGTACCTCAACATCCAGCAGTTCAGGTAATTTTAATTATCGCTGTGTCTAGGATCATGGTACCTTTAACACATTTTTTATCCGTCGAAATACCACAAACGAAAAGATTGTCATCCGATTGCTCAGATTTATTTGCCGAACGGTCCAGATGTGTACTCCTCTCAATCCGGATGTAATAAACAAACGGTTCAGAGCGATCCGACCAGTCCGATGTAATTGCCAAACGCCCCTATTGAGTGTAAAAAAATTTAAGGGTGCAATTAAAAAAATATATCTGGGGTGTAGTTTTTAGGGGTGGTAGTAAAAAACAACATTTTAACGACGAATTTCCTTGGAGACCCTATATATTACCTCAAGTGTTTCAAAAAACTTTTAGATATTGAAATTGTAGTGCGTGAGTTGCTAAAATAAACACACTATGCATTTTTGCTCCTCTGTGCTAGATGCAGTGAGTGAGCCAATGCTCTGTAGTGGACGCTTGTTTAATGAAACATGCTTTTTTCAATGTTTGTGGCTCAGTACGACGTTGTGCAAGCCTACAGACTTGGCACAGGATATTTAGAATTAAAGTTCATTAATTCGGATACTGTTTGAAAGGACCCCGCACATTTTGTATGGGAATTGGCTCCCGGTGGATTTGGCTGAAAATTTGATATGATGTTCTACTAATCCTTCTGATCAAATGTCTCCACAGTCACGAAGCTGAAAAATGCATACTTCTAGGAGTTTTTAGCGATTTTTGTATCCATTAACGGCTTACGTATTATGGGAATTGGCTCCGGGTGGATTTGGCTAAAAATTTGATATGATGTTCTACTAATCCTTCAGATCAAATGTCTAAACAGTCACGAAGCTGAAAAATGCATAATTCTAGGAGTTTTTAGCGATTTTTTGTATCCATTATGGCTTACGTATTACTAGAGCACTAGAAAGATAGGTATGCCAGACAGGCTGACTGGGTCCAACCATAGACTCGAAAATTACAGATCACTCGCTAATTTTCATCGCCATCTATCGGGGTTATGCACCAACATGCATGCCGATTACAGGATTAAAACCTCATTTGATTACAGATTTCATTTATTCTATTACAGATTTCATTTCATTTGAATTGTTCTGTAATTTTCGAGTCTGTGGTTGGACCCAGCATGGCTGTCTGTATACTCCCCTTTTAGAGCCTTAGTATTACCGTCACACAGAAATGTTTGAAAATATTTCGAATTGACAGAATCTGCTTTCAATAATCACGAAATATTCTCAAAAATTCTGTGTGAACGGTAATACGTAAGCCATAATGGATACAAAAAATCGTTAAAAAAACTCCTAGAAGTATGCATTTTTCAGCTTCGTGACTGTAGAGACATTTGATCAGAAGGATTAGTAGAACATCATATCAAATTTCAGCCAAATCCACCGGGAGCCGATTCTCATACAAAATGTGCGGGGTCCTTGCATTAACATTTTGTTCACACTTTAAACGCCATATACTATATATCATACCTTTATGCCATCTTTTTTCTCAGAATTTTCTAACCACTTTTCTTACTTTCAGATGGATCATTGTAATAATAATCGTTTCAACCTCCAATTCTCAAATGGAAACAATTCAGCAGGTAATATAACATGAAATACTAATTGGATTGTGCTATAAAGAAAAATGTTTCTAGGTACCAGAAGTGCCAAAACTTCCTGTTCACCAGAGATGGGTATTCCCATGAATAACTTCAACCAACCTTCCAACAATCAGGCAACTATGAAGATAATGTGCATTTCACAATCAGGTGGCTGTCGAAAAATAATCGGTACAATCAATGCTCTTTTGGTCAAAATGATCAGATAACAAACGATGGCAGGTTCACACGAGCAACAATCAGTTTCAACTAAAAAGTTTGATAATCACAAAACATCGAATTTCAACAGGAAACAGCAAAGGAAGTTTGCAGGAAATCAAGGTGTTAGCACAATGGTAACAACAAGGTAGTGATGTCTACGAGAAAAGCAAATAATAATTTTAAAACTCAGAAATCGTTCAATGTAAAAGCTCACAACACCATGAGAATATCCACAGTATAAGGATTGAAATAGCTGTAGTTTCTAACATTGTGGTAAGTTTCATTCATTGATATATTTTTGCTACCGTAAAGGTGGACAAAATTGTTGATACCTAAACAAAAATTTTTTAATATCTGAAAAAAGAGGGAGAACAAATGACAAATAACGTAAGCTTAGGGTTTCTTTGGATTGCACACACATATTATCAAATTTTAAACAGTAGGAGCTGAATGATGACGTGAGGATACTGAAATGAAAAGGTACGGCCAAAAAGTAATTATATACAGGGTGTTCCTAAATTGAACGTACAAACGAAAAGGGGAGATTCCTTCTTAGATGAATTTAAGAAAAAAAGTCCATAAACAAGGGGTCGCAAACGTTTCGTTTTCGAGATACAGGGTGTTAAAGTTTTAATAAAAAACATGTGTTGATTATACGAGTTTATCGAATCTTTACGAATCATCGATACAGATCAGGAAAATTTCCATAAAAAATGACACTGAATTCATTCACCTTAGCTTAAAAAGTGGCCTTCTATCATAATTGGATTTTCACGAGGATTTCGAGAGAATCGTTCAAAATTTTTTTTCTCGAAATCGTTGGTAGATACGACAAAACTACAAGAGACCGAAAAGTTGAGTATAGAACAAAGTTTTTTTACATTTTTCAAATTAAAAGTTGCTCACCAAAAAAAAATTCTGCAGAAGAACAGGTGGCAGTGTTCCAGAAAAAATATCACCCTGTAGATCTTCTATCGAAATTGCCATGTCACGTGGTGAGAACTCTCAAGTGTAATATCTATGCCAAATTTCAGTTGAATATCTTGTGAAGTGTAGATACTATGAGAAAAAAAAACTTGCAAAAATTAAAACTTCAACACTCTGTATCTCGAAAACGACCCCATGTTTATGGACTTTTTTTTCTTAAACTCACTTAAGGAATCTTCCCTTTTCGGTTGTACGTTCAATTTAGGAACACCCTGTATATCGGGTACCCCAGGTGAGTGGCCTATTAGATCAAATTGGCGTTTTATGAAAATGACTCTAGTTCGCTCAATATTTGAGATTCAAGTCAGAAATTTAGCAAGTCATTAGATATTGATCTGATCTAAATCACTGATTTTGAATTATATTTGTCAGTTATACAGAATGGACCAAAAACATGATAGTAATAATAATAATCTAATAGGCCTCACCTTGGTACACCCGATATACATGGGCGGCCGTCTACGGCCGCCCCAGCCCAACTATGTCTACGCCACTGGACTATGGGTCTCTGACGCATTGTTTATAAGATAAGAGTAATGAAATTTAAAGAAAAAATTGGTTTTTCGAAAATATTTTCTTCACGTAAACGACTCCTCCTTGTGTTTCGGTAGGTTATGAGTACGCATCAAAACACTTCTTTTTCAATAAATATTTGTAATTTTTACCAGTGGCGTCCGTACAGACTTTTGTCTGAATAAATTCAGTGGAGAAATGGTACTCTAATGATTTTTTCGAATTCAAAATTATATTCGTAATCACCACTTAATTCAAGGTGAGAATGATGTCTTGAGTTTTTCGCCTGCGACGAATGCTTTTTGAGATAAAAAATAAAATGCTAATTCATCTAATCTGAGATAATTATAAATTATTTGATTACTTCCAAAATCCAAAATCGTCACACTGATTGATCGACACTGAGAAACTCATTAGCAGGATCAATTTTCTGTAAATGAAGCGACTACAACGCTAGCAATGTCGTCGTCCATCGAACAAAATGACCCCGTATTTTGAATGTCTTTCTATTTACAAACCATTATGTTTGAGAATTTAAAATTCATAACCATTCGTGGTTTCTTCATTTAGGTAGAAAATTACCACAAGCCATACATTCTTTTATTTATATTTCGGTATGGATGTGCTCTTAAAATACTCTTATTTACTCCCCTTGTTTAAATAATATAGGTGTGTTCCTGAGGATGAAGACGAGGAAACGCGTCAATATAGAATCAAAATTGAGGAACGAAAAGAAAACGAGAAGAAGTACTTAGGAAAAAAGAAGAAAACAGATTGAAAAATTTGTCTGATGTGGCCATTGATGTTCCTACTACAGTTGTGCAAAAATCAACAAATCATCCTGTTCGAAATTCACCACAAAAAAATTCAATTATAACATCGCTCGCAACAAAACTATCAGTATATTAAAACACAAGTTACAGTAATATATTGTGATAACAGGGAATGACGACCAGTGCCATTTCAATTCACGGCCTAATAAAACCATGGGCAGTTACAATACAGATTTCAAAACTCCCACTGTAAGAATAGTAACTACTGCTGGACCAGTTTCCTCCTGTAATATCAATTCTAAACTGAAAATACTAAGCCCCTCGATAAGAAGTCGATACCAAAGCTTGTCGTCCTTCCTTAGCAACAGAATCGTTACAACACAGGATAACTTAATAAAAACAATATTGTTGTGGTTAAAAATCTAGCAACTGCACAACAAAACCAAAGAAATGAAATTATGTCGAGGTATTGAACTGTTCAGGTAAGAGATTTTTGCCCAGCTGTGTAGTTGATATGCAAATTGGCCTTATGTGATACTTCTGATTCGAGCTGTGATATTTCAAGGCCAAGGAAGTTTTATATTGGAAGAGTTTTTCTTCTTTCAAATATTTAGAGCATTTTGAGTTGTTTTTATTGTAGCTATATTTTATTTTCATTGGAATATAAATTAATTTTGAAAATACTCACCAAATTACCAATTATCAAAAGAAAGCTTGACGAATGATTTGACATTTGTATATAAAAATAATTGTTGATTTCACTGTTACGGACACGTCTTGATAGTCTGTTATTACAAATAGAGAATATGTTTGAATCGAATTCATTCCTTTTTTTATTATGAGCACTTCTCATTGACTTTTCATATTCTGCTTCATTAGTGGATGACAAATTTTTAAAATGAAATATATAACACTGCCGTTCAAATGAAATAATTATATCTCTCAG